>KE157358.1:40843-57783 GCA_000411055.1 Leavenworthia alabamica
CCTCGGGTCATATCAGACTAGCTCATCCGGAGACTGTTTCTCATTGTGTCATCGGTTTATAAAGTGAGTGCGTTTAGGTGTCGGGGTGTGAGTGAACCCGAATTGACGTTTAGGTGTGAGTGAACGGTTCCTCATTTCCCTTTGGTTATATATGTTGTGTGCCTAGACTTTTTGTAGTCTAGATTGATTGGATGCCGGGTGGTGTAATGTTGTTTGTTGTTTGCTTATATACAGTATGTTTTCTTATAAGCGATTATATCTTATTTATTTTACCGTCGATTATTATGTTTGTCTTATTTGGGGAAAGCGCCTTATTCAATTATGTAATGTACTGAGGCATCTCGCTATGTGATGCATGTAAAAAAAAAAGCTTAGCTCGTATTCGTGGATCCGAGGTTTCTAGATGGGAGATGACACACATTTTGTCTTTTTTGTTGTTGTTGTCCACATCGGACTTTTATATATTTTGGATATGTTGTCTAGATTCCTAGATGCTATGTAAGAACAAAACTTTAGAATTCTTAGGATATAGGGTAGTTAGGAGAACCACCTTGTATTTTAGTTTTGTAAAACATTATGGTGATAGTTATATATGACCAGTGGCGGATCTAGATAGAGAAGAGGGGGTGCAATTGCCCCCCATAAATTTTCTAATTTTCCCTTAATTCCTTAGATAATTACGAATTTGTCCCTCATAAATTTTTTAAAAATTGTACTACTGCCCCTCCTAAATTTTATTTCTAAATCCGCCTCTGTATATGACTTATGCATGTTGTTACGTTCTATGGATGGTTTAGGATTAAGTGGTATGTCATGTTTCCTTCCGCCTAGTTGAATGTTTTTAAGTCGTTAAAATACCGAAAATTTTTCAACATCCCATATTGAGAATATCTACGAGGATGATTGTATGAATGTTAATTCTAGATTTTGAATTGTTTGTGTATAATAATATATATTAAATACAGAATGCATCGTTTGTATGTACAGATAGAAATAAAGTATGATTGTGGACCATGTGTAACTATGGTTACAGAGTGGATATTATCACTGTTTCTTTTGAGTTAAAGTTTCATCAATTTATAATATTATTTATTAGAGTTAAGTGAACTGAATTAAAAAATTAATAAAAGATGAGATTTGTTAATTATGTGTATCCATTAAAAATTTAAAATTTAATAGTTAATAGCTGTAGACGGCAACAAAAGGCAACCACCGTTCATAGATCATAAGACAGACAAAAACTTTGATGGCTACCTTTTCAACAAGAAGAATCCTAGAGTGTCTGTTAAGGAAAAAGAAAGCCTCACTCTTACTGATCATAGCTGTACAACTAAGGAGTTGATTGGAGAAAGATTTAAAACTTTATTTTATTGTATAGTTTTTAAAGTTATTCTAATCAGACTGTTAAAACTTTTGTTTTTAAAAAGTTTTTAAATTTTATTAACTCACTTTATAAATTTTTAATTGTAACTTTTTTAAGTCTCATTTTTAGATTTATAATCTTAGTTTTTAGATTTTTCATATAATCTTATTTTTTATTCTTTTATTTAACCAAAAATTTAATTTTTTTGGTTTTTCCATACTAATAAAAGATTTTATAAACTAAATTTTATTATTATTTAATCATCATTTTTTCTTTATTCTTACATTTGTTTCTTTTATATATTTTTATTCTTAATAATTATTTATTATTTTTATATTAAATTAATTAGTTTAAATATTAAATCTTGTCTACAATAGAAATATAGAATACATTTAAACAAAAGCAGAAATAATTTTAAAAGTTATCTTTTTTTTTTTACAACATTTTAAAAGTTATCTTAAATATTTAAAATGATATAAAAATTAAGATAAAATAAAATGATATAAAAATTAAGAAGACTTGAATATCAATCTTTTCTTTTAACTTAAAAATAAAGATAAAAAAAAATATACGAAAAGGCAGAGAGCTCTTGAAAATTCCCGTGTACTTTCTCTCTTTTTCACACATTTAATCCAACGGTTCTCCTTCCATCTCCTTTCCTAATCGTCGCTCTCCACTCATACGCCAAAATTAAAACCACCAAAAATATTTTTTTTAACGTCCCACAGAAAAATTTTCAAAAAACAATTCTCTCTCTCTCTCACAGATCTGAATCCTTCCTCTTCTTCGCCGATCTCTAATGGCCGCAGCACCAGCATCATCCTCCGCTAGGGAAGAGTTCGTTTACCTAGCCAAGCTCGCAGAGCAAGCCGAGCGATATGAAGAAATGGTCGAATTCATGGAAAAAGTCGCTGAAGCCGTTGACAAAGACGAACTCACCATCGAAGAACGAAATCTCCTCTCCGTCGCTTACAAAAACGTAATCGGCGCTCGTCGTGCTTCCTGGAGAATCATCTCTTCAATCGAACAAAAGGAAGAGAGTCGCGGTAACGATGACCACGTAACCACGATCCGTGATTACCGAAGCAAGATCGAATCTGAGCTTTCCAAAATCTGTGACGGTATTCTCAAGCTTCTTGATACTAGGCTTATTCCTGCTTCTGCTAATGGAGATTCAAAGGTATTTTACCTTAAGATGAAGGGAGATTATCATCGGTACTTGGCTGAGTTTAAAACTGGTGAAGAGAGGAAAGACGCCGCCGAACATACTCTCACCGCTTACAAAGCCGCTCAGGTACTCTCTAAAGTCTCCGATCTGAAATTGGAATATGGATTTTGATAGATCTAAATTTCTAGGTCAAAATCATGATTAATATGATATGTTTTTGTAGGATATTGCAAATTCTGAATTGGCATCAACTCATCCGATTCGTCTTGGTTTGGCTTTGAACTTCTCTGTGTTTTACTATGAGATTCTTAATTCTCCAGATCGTGCTTGTAATCTCGCTAAGCAGGTGATGAAAAGCTTTTGTTGTGTTGAGTCATTGATACTATTATGTTTTTGGTACTTATTGATATTTGTGAGTTTAACAGGCCTTTGATGAAGCCATTGCTGAGTTAGATACTCTTGGTGAAGAGTCATACAAGGACAGTACCTTGATTATGCAGCTTCTTCGTGATAACCTTACTCTCTGGACTTCTGACATGCAGGTAAAAGACTAGTCTTCGAAACTAGAAATTGCTTATAAAGACTAATCTTCCCACATTATTCTTAGGTTTAGTTTTGCATTATGATCTGATTTTGTTGTCTTTATCTGTAAATGTTGAACTAGGACGAAGGTACAGAGGAGATCAAAGAAGCAGCAGCACCAAAGCCTGCTGAAGAACAGAAAGAGACTTAAAGTCTTGTGAGTTGTGACTGCATCATCTACTTCGTTATTCAGTATTCTAAAGTTATCCAATTATTTATGTTTTTGTTTGGTGTTTGTTTTCTCTAATCTTTTTCTTCCTTTGCTATCCCCGAAGCTTCTAAGGCCGTCTAATTCTTGTCCTTTGTTTGCTTTTCTTAATCGTGGATTCTAAAACTCAGTATTCTATTTTATTTCGTCTTCTCTGGTTTGATTGTGTTTCGGCTTCTTGCCCCTTGGTACTGAAACTCAGTATTCTATCTTATTAAATGATTTGACATTTCTTTAGGTGATGTTTTATTTATACGTCTTACTGCGTTTGCAATTATGTGTAGACATGAATACATGATATGAATCCAATGAGATTTAACTAAGGGTTAGATTTCTTAACCAGATGTGATAAGATGCAAACATTTAGATGCTGTTCTTTTTATTTTTTAATTTAATTAAAATTTTCTATTCAGATATAGAAATTATATCTTTTAAAAGTGTAAAATATTTTTTAATTCAAACATTATCAAAACTAATACACAAAATATATTTTTTTATCTAAAATACGATAACATGTATTTTTAATAAAAAATATGGAAATATGTTTTTTCTCTAAAACATTAAAACATGTTTTTCAATAAAAATATTGAGAAATGTCTTTTTTTTTCTTTTTTGCAAAAGCATAAATTCATTTCTCACAAAATTAGTAAAAATACGAAAATATATTCTTCACTAAAATGTAGAAACATATTTTTTAGCAAAAAAACCAAATATGTTTTTCATAAAAAAAAACAGATAAGTAGAAATCTATTTATACATTTTTCTGCTAAAATTATGGAAATACATTAATCCGTAAAAAAAGCAGAAACACGCATAAATCCATTTTCAGCAGGAACATATTTTTCCACGAAAGTGTAAAAATATGTTTTCCAGTCAAAAATGTAAAATCATATTTTCCGGTGAAAACGTAGAATCAAAATTTTCAACAGAGAACATAAAATCATGTTTATGGCAAAAAAATGACAACACGTTTTTCGTAATAAACGTAGAAATTGTTTTTGCTCAAAAAAGTAGAAACAAGTTTTTTTTCTAAAACAAACATGAAAACAAATTATTTTGCCACAAAATATAAAAACACATTTTTTTGCCAAAAAACATATAGATATGTTTTCAATCAAAATGCGGAAATACGTTTTCCCATCAAAACTTGGAAACATGTTTCCCGCAAAAAAAGTAGAAACAAAATTTTTTATCTAAAACGTGAAAACATATTTTTCTACTAAAAAATAGAACCATATTTTTCTGTTAAAAACAAGAAAACCTATTTTTCTGCTAAAAGTAGGAACATGTTTTCTTGTAAAAAATGTGGAAATACATTTCTTGCCATCTCTTTCTAATGTAATTAGGTTATCTAATTACCTTTGTTCATTGTTGGAAGATTGGGAAAAGGCCATCTCTTCTTAATGCACGGAGTCCTCTTTCTTCCGGTAATCTTAGGGTGTGTTACAAGCTCTGAATGGTGACCAAGGCGGTAGTTAGACATCTCCGAGTCATAATTGGTGGAGCAACCAGGTGACGACCGAGAGGCAATGAGAACGCTACTCGGGGAGTGACACAGATGGTGTGCAGAGAGCGATCGAGCGGTGAACAAATGGTGTGATCGAATGGCGATGGGGACCTGTGACTGGGATGTGATATGAATAGTTGCCGGGTAGCGATAAGGAGGTGACCGGATAACGATGGAGCACTACTCGGGAAAAGAACCTTATTAAAACATGATCTTAGGGTGTATCAAACTAGAGCATGTTTAAAACATGATCTTAGGGTCTATTAAAACATGTTTTAATAAGTTTTAGAATCCTATTAAAACATGATCCATAATTGTATCAAACTAGAGCATGTTTGTCTTTAATCAATTATTCTATGACTGTGTTAATGCACTTGATTTTTGTCAAAGGGTATAGAGATATTTTTCAGGTCTTAAGGAGGAGCCGTCAGACAAAAAAAAATACAAGGATAAGTCAGATGGAGTACTATGCCGACAACACCACCACCTCTTGGACATAGGCACAAAGGAGGATTAGCTTATGTTACTGAGCCCAAAGAAGAGCCACCAGTCGAGCTGTGCCTCAAAGCATCACCAGACAACCGTGGTAAAGTTGTTCTGAGGTCATAACCTTGTCAAGGGGGAGGGAATTATGAGGCCATCCTGACCAATCCCTTAGAATGGCAAAGTGAACCACCAGTAACCAAAAGTAGAGTTGAGGTTCCAGTTATGGTCAAGGGTCTCCAACACAAGGATAATAGTCTATGCCTTCAGTTCATTAGAGATATCCAAGACCTAATGGCCGGCCATGACATGCATATTCTATTCGATACCAAGCATGCACCTACCATATTGTCACAAGAGAATTTGGCTCGTTCAAATGAGGTAAGCATTCAAAACCAACATCATAAATACTATTCTAATGTTTTGGGTCGAGAGACTTTTCAAGTTGAACAAATAGCACACATCATGGATCATGGAAGCACTAGACAGACCGTAGAGCACATAAAAAACCAACCCATTGCTGATTTGACTCAAACCAAGGACGTAGGATTGGTTATTAATCGAGCAAATTGTCAAGACAAAGAAGATAGCATCAAGAGCATACGTGAGGAACGAGCTCATTTTGGAGATGGTCATATAGGCCTTACTAGTCATCTCTCGGCAACATGACCTCTCTTGAAGACATCATTGTTCGAAGAGTCTTCACCATCACCATTGGTTGAGGGCCTCAAAGTCAGTCTAAGGAATGACACTCTTTTCCTCTATCCTGAGTTTGATCCCATTGGGTTTTCCGGGAAAAGTTTTTAATGAGACCATAACCTTAGATTTTATTGTTTGCATTCCTTTGCAACAAGAACAATATTTTATTTATTTAAAATATTATGAATTTTGATCTGGACCAAAGTATTTGTTGAGTTATCATAAATATTTTGGTCTACTTGGTCCAAATTAATTTTGACCAAGTCTTCAAGATTTAACTAAGGGGGTGTTATTGGATTAGGATTTAAAATGATTGTATTGTATTTTAGTTTATGAGGTATTTCAAAATACTACCTAAAATGATGGTATTTTGATTACTCATATTTTAAAAAAAGAATACAAAAAATACATTGAAATCCAAATGTAAATAAATGAAATCAATATTGAATAACACTTGATTTGCATGTATTTTGAAATCAGTAATCAAATGTTTAATCCAATAACAATGTATTTTATTGTACTTTCCTAAATACATAATTGAATAACACATGATTTGATTGTATTTTAAAAATACAATAAAATCTAGTAAAATACAAAATTGAATAACCCCACCTAATATTTAACCTAATTTGTCTTGGTTAAAATCTTGTGATTTAACCAAGATAAATTTCGACCAAATCAGTATCTAAACCAAGATTTATGAAGATTTAATAAGATTTATTCAAGCCAAAGACCCAATGAATCTACACTAAATCTCAGCCGAAGATATCAAGAACTTTTCCAATTTCGTTTAAGTAAAACTCTTTCTTTGTCAAACCCTTTTTATTTCCATTTAGTTTATGTACTTTTACCATTTTTCTTTGTACTCTTTTGGGCAAGAGGATTGCTATATAAGGCGCCTCATACTTTGAGAAAAATCAGATCATTCGAACCAAAAATACTTGTTTAAACACTTCTTCTTCTAGTCGAGTAAACTTCTAGAAACCCTAGTCTTTTGTTCTTTATGTGAGAAGCCCTAGAACTAGGAAACCCTACACCGTATAAGAGATTTACCACACTTCTTTGTCGTGTATCATCCCACCTTCAAACCCTCCTTGACTTCACAAGAGAGAGCTTGCCGCCAGCTTGTTTAGTCCCCATCCTATCCCAAAAACCTTTTGTTTTATCCATCTCTATTTTTGATTCAAACAGAGAGGTTGTCGCCAGCTTTGAATCCAAACCACCTTTTTTTTATTCCTTATAAACCCTAGAAAAATACCAAAAAAGTCCTAACCAAAAACCCTATCAAAAGACAAAAACAGTTCACTTCTAACTATCTACCGAGAACCCAAGTTACTACCGAGAAACCTAGCCATCATCCGAGTGGTTACACTCATTTCCCGAGCATTCACCTTCCGGGCTACATCAAAACGCCCAACCGATATCCGCATACCGATTGGAAACTCACCCGATAGCGATACTAACTCAATTACAACCCGCGCTTTAACCCAATTTCCGTACATTCCTACGTAAATCCTGAAAATCGCTAAGTGTCATCCGATAGGTCCTTAGCAATAGAGCCGATAGTCGAGAGGCCACGCCCAACACCTGAGAGTCGACTCAAAACTCCCGATAACACTCGATAAGAGACACGCGAGTAATTTTTGTCATCGGCATAATATTGCCATAATCTATCCTCACTCTGAGAATAGTTTCTCCTAATTCACTGAAACGGGATTGTGAGAAGGTTATAGCAATCTTATACGAACATCTCTTACCCTCGGTCATTAACATTTTCACCAGGCCCAAACCTTAGGAAACCGTGACTAGCCTCCATGGTATTAACATCCAATAGCCGTAGTCATTTTCGATATTGTATTAGTTCCAACATTCATCATCTGTCATTACCACATTCATACATCAACATCATTCACATTACTCCTTAGCATTGCATCATCATCATTCGCATATTTTAGTATTGTCTACAAGCTACTGATTCTTGTGTTTGCTCTTTCGTGTTTTGCAAGGTTATAAACACTCATGGCCGACGATACTGCTGCTACTCTCGCTGAGATCAACCGAACTCTAACTCGGTTGAATGAAAGACTCACCCAACAGGAGGCCGCTCCAAGGGCACCAGAACCTGTCAACCCACCAGCAAGATATCCGATACCAGAACGAGATGATGATGGTGACTATGAGGAAGAAGATCCTGACCTACCACCACCACCACCTCGACGAGGGAATAGACAGTGGGAAGACGACCAACTTCCGAGACAGCGCAGGGAACGCCTGCATGTTCCCAGCCTGAAAATCGCCCAACCTTTCCCGGTAAATTCGACCCTCAAGTCTACCTGGATTGGGAACGTCGAATGGATCACATTTTCAACTGTTATGATTACGATGAGCCACGGAAGGTCGCCTATGCAGCTGCTCAATTAACCGATCACGCCCTTACCTGGTGAGATCGAGATCAGTCCGAGTGAAGAAAGAACGCTATGCCGAAAATTCGCTCGTGGGACATGATGAAACGCTTGATGAAACGTCGATATGTACCTGTGCTGTATCACCAAGAACTACACAAAAATTTCTGGAAACTCACCCAGGACAACAGATATGTCGGGGAATACTTCGAGGAATTTGAACATCTCCGGAATAGACTAAAGCTGGATCACACGGAGGAGACTCTTACGGCTCATTTCTTGGATGGGCTACAAGACCGTATCGCCCATGGGTATCTCCCAGAACATCGAGCAATAATGCTCGAGTACCCGATAAAGGAAATGCGGCTGTCGTGGAATCGAGCCACGACCTCCTGAGGCAAAATGGAATACTCGCATGAATCCTAGGAGAGACGCCAATCCTACCCATAGCCGAGACATCATTTGCTTTAAATGTCAAGGCCACATACACTATGCCCGAGCATGTCCAAACAATCGGGTCATGGTCATTACAGAAGCTGGGGAATATGAGTCCCAAGACGAACAAGAGGAAGACACATCAGAGAAAGAAGAAGATGCTGAGGATATAGTCGAGCATCCGGATGAAGGCGAGCAACTGGTCATCGGGCGCCTGCTCAATTCAGCCGTAGCATCCAAGGACACTGACCAACGCTGGAACATCTTCCATACTCACTGTACGATCAGTGGAAAAGTCTGTGGACTCATTATCGATGGTGGATCATGTACCAACGTTGCGAGCGCCACGCTGGTAGAGAAGCTCAAACTGAAAACCACCAAGCATCCGAAGCCGTATAAGCTCAAGTGGCTGAATGACAAGACTGTACTCAGCGTGGGCGATCAAGTATTGGTACCTTTCAGCATTGGAAAGTATCAAGACCAAGTGTTATGCGATGTAGTACCAATGCAGGCCAGTCACCTACTACTGGGTAGGGCATGGTAATTCGATAAGGACGCCACACACTCTGGCCATACCAACCAGTACTCCTTTATGCATGACAACAAGCGGATTTGCTTGGCCCCTTTATCACCAACTCAGGTCCACGACCTCCAGACTACACTCTCCAAGGGTAGTCATGCCAAGGCTNCTCTCCAAGGGTAGTCATGCCAAGGCTAACTTCCTCATCAACTCCAGTGATATAAGGAAGGGACTACACGATGAATCCTGCCGAGTTGTCCTTATGATATTCAAGGAAGTCTTGAGTACTCCCCAGGAACAATCGACATTGCTGTAAGAACTGTAGCGGCTACTCGAAAGATTTAACGCTTTCTTCCCAGAAGGAATACCGGCTGGACTACCACCTATCCGAGGAATCGGGCACCAGATTGACTTTTTGCGGGGTGCACAGCTTCCAAATCGTGCCGCCTACAGGGTTAACCCGGAAGAAGCCAAGGAGCTCTAGCGCCAAGTAGCCGACCTCATGAGTAAAGGCTATGTTTGAGAAAGTTTAAGTCCGTGTGCTGTCCCAGTGCTACTTGTGCCGAAGAAAGACGGCACCTGGAGAATGTGTGTTGATTGTCGGGCAATTAAGGTTAGATGATATGCTCGATGAATTGAGTGGAGCCACCTTATTTTCAAAGATCTATCTCAAGAGTGGCTACCATCAAGTACACATGAAAGAAAGAGATGAGTGGAAGACCGCGTTCAAAACCAAACAAGGCCTCTATGAATGGCTAGTGATGCCCTTCGGGTTATCCAACGCACCTTCTACGTTCATGCGGCTCATGAACCACGTGCTAATGCCCTTCATTAACAAGTTCGTGGTAGTATACTTTGACGATATCCTTATATACAACAAGTGTTTTAACGATCATATACATAATTTAGAACAAGTCCTATGCATGCTTAGGGAACAAGGACTTTATGCTAACTTTGCTAAATGTATATTCAGAGCCAAAGAGCTTGTTTTCCTTGATATCTTTGTGAGTTTTCAGGGACTCAAGGTAGATACGGAAAAGATCAAGACTATCGAAGATTGGCAGACGCCTACTACTGTCAGTCAGGTGCGAAGATTCCATGGGTTGGCCAGTTTTTACCGACGGTTCGTTTGGGATTTTAGAACGGTAGCCGCACCTCTCTTGGCAGTAGTCAAGAAGAGCATGGGTTGTGAATGGGGAGACGCTCAGGAACAGTCCTTCTGAGAGCTAAAGAGAAGAATGACCCAGGCACCTTTGCTAGCCCTGCCGGATTTTTCCAAGACCTTCGAGGTAGAGTGCGATGCATCCGGCATCGGTATTGGAGCTGTACTAACTCAGGGAGGTCATCCGGTTGCTTATTTCAGCAAGAAATTGAGTGGAGCCGCGTTAAACTACCCGACCTATGACAAGGAATTGTACGCCCTTGTCTGAACATGGAAACTTGGCAGCACTATTCGCTGTCCAAGGAGTGTGTGATCCATACCGACCACGAAACCCTGAAGCACTTAAGGGGACAGAACAACCTGAAGAAGAGGCACGCTAAATGGCTCGAATACATCAAGATGATCTTGTACGTCATCAAAAACAAGAAAGGAAAAGAAAACATAATAGCCTATGCATTGTCTAGGCTCTATGCCTTGGTCACGGTGATGGAGGCTAAAGTGTTAGGCTTCAAAGGACTCAAGAGCCTATACGATGATGATTCGGAGTTCGGGCAGAGCTATCTCGAGCAAGGCAAAGGAGCCTACCAGGAATATTACATTCACGACGGATTTCTCTTCCAAAAACACCGCATGTGCATTCCCAAAGGATCCATCCGGGATTTGCTGCTTAAGAAAGCCCACGGAGGTAGACTTATGGGACACTTCAGAATTCACAAAACGATTGCCATCCTCAAGGAACATTTCTACTGGCCCAATCTCAAATGGATGGTAGAACGCTACATTGCCTCATGCATCATTTGCAAATCGGCTAAGTCCAAGGTCCAACCTCACAGACTGTACACACCTCTACCTACGCCCACCGGTCCTTGGATCGATTTATCGATGGATTTTGTGTTAGGGCTACCTGCTTTGCAACACAAGGATTCCATATTTGTGGTCGTCGACCAATTCTCAAAGATGGCACATTTCATACCGTGTTCTAAGTCCAATGATGCTACCGAGACCGCCCTCCTATTCTTCAAAAAAGTTGTGCGCTTACACAGTACCTCGCACCATCGTATCTTATCAAGAGCCGAAGTTCTTCGGGCATTTCTGGAGAACGATATTGAAACGATTGGATACTAAACTGGTATACTCTACCGCTTGTAACCCACAGACAAACGGACAGACGGAAGTTGTCAACCGGATACTCGGAGCATTGCTACAGACGACCGTAGCTGAGAACAAGATGAACTGGGTCGAGTGCATATCTTACCTAGAGTTTGCCTACAACCGGGCAGTCCATACCTTGACCAAGATGTTGCCCTTCAAGGTCGTTTATGGGTTCAATATAACTATCCCACTAGACCTTTGACCTTTAACGCTCGCGCAGATCAGGATGTATTGTCAAGGGCCGAGCATATCAAGCGGCTACACATCCAAGCCCGCGAGAACATCATCCGACGATCGGAACAAGCGGCCAAACAGGAAAACCACAGGAGGAAAGCTATGATTTTCAAGGAAGGCGACTGGGTTTGGTTACACCTTCGACCTGAACGGTTCCCAGGAAAGAAGAAGAACATACTATCACCAAGAGGAGACGAACCTTTCCGTGTGATAGAACGCATCAACAACAACGCCTACCAGCTAGAACTTCCAGGTGACATTAATGTATCCACTACGTTTAATGTTGCTGATTTATCTCCTTTTGATGTAGGAGAAGATCTTGTTTACAAAACCTCAACAAGAGGGAGCTCCTGATGAGGTTAATCGATCAATACCCGGCAACACTCGAAAGCACACGAGGAAACTACCGATGCTGGCTAGAGCGCACCTCACATACCAGTCATTCCATCCAAGACAGTCAGCCGAACCATGAGGCGAACACACCAGAGCAACTTCAACAACATCGTGCAACGAAGTCTAGAACATGGAGCAGCCTTGCAATACCTTGACAACACACCAGGAATGGAGAGCTTGCTGTCCTACCTTGTACCGGAGAAGACACTAGGAAGCCTTGGAAGGCATTGCCTAAGTGCCTTCACGCTTACACAGGCGTGAAGGTCCCGCCAGATGCCGAGGATGAGTACTCTTTCCCCATTCACATCTGATGGATTTCTAACGAGGCTCGACTCGGTGCATCAACTCTCGGTTCCATACTTAGTCGCCTTGGAAACATCCATAACGAGCTTCGGCTAAGTAGAGAGTTGGTCCTATCTAAAGGAAGTCCAGCTATAACAGGCCTGCTTTTCTTTTATGCCTTTCAATAAGGCCGTGTGTTTGGCCCATTTTTAATCTCAATTAAACCCTCGGCCAAGTGCTATATAAACTGGCCGAGGCTATTATGTATGGTTACACTTTAATTACATTAATACAAGTATTATTCTGTCTCTAGATTCTCTTTATGATGTCTTGAGTGAGATGTTCGAGACTTAGCCGTATCTTTAAGCCCTTCCATATCTTTTGTTGTCGCACTTCATTCCACGATTACCACGCTTTTATAAATTTACCACGATTCATTTTCGTTGCTACCCGACAACCATCAAATCAGCTTAGTCATATTCGAAGTGACTTTTTCAGTGGACTGCCAAGAAACTAATTGTGGCTTATTAGTCCTTGTTGTTGAGTTCTGAGTTTTTATTTTCGAGATTGCATACGTATTTGAGTTTTGAGACTTATTTATGTATGGATCATATTTGAGTTTTGAGTTTTTGAGTATTGAGTTGATCCATCACATAATGAGTAATTTGAGTTTAACTTGTGCAAATCTTCAGAAATAAAATGAGTTTATTGAGTTTGAGTATCTCATGTGATGAGATTTACGCATATCTCATTCCAATGAAATTTTTGAGTGAGGGATCTCATTTTTATGAGGTTATGGGTATGAGGGACTGGTTGATGGTAGATTCGAGGACAAATCTATTCTTAGTGGGGGAGAATTGTACATTCGTGATCCGGTTTAGGATCACAAAGTTGGTTTAGGGTTATGGTTTGGCGAGTTTAGTTAAATGAAATGGTTTATCGATCCTGGCCAAGTCGGTTAACTGTGACATTGAACCGAATAAATCGAACCATAGCAGTTGGACCGACCCGTGAACCGAGTTGTTGCTGTGGATTAATTTTTGGAAGTTTCAGAGAATCCAAATGTTGCTGTGTGATCCGATTGAGAGTTGATTAATTGGGTTTTGGGAACCCAAAATAATTAATAAAATGATTTAAAAAAGTTGGGTTTGGAAACCCTACAGATTTTTAATTATAAATTAATTGGGTTATAGATTATAAAAATCCAAAAGAGTTAATAATTAATTAAAACAAATTAGGCTTTATAAAATCATAAACTTTTATTTATTATTAAGTGATCAATTTAGTTGGGTCAAAAACCAAAAGAGGATTTTTATTTAAGTGATCACAAATATGGGCCAAAGGAGTTAGGGTTTTAATAATATGCTATGAGGAAATTTTGGGCCCAAAAGCCCAGGGATTTAATAAGTAATTAGGGTATCACTTAATTACATCACAAATCATAAAACCCTAGTTTTGTTCTAATTTTCGTGGTCACTTTCAAAGAGGAAAAGAAAGGTTCTAAAGATGACTCAAAATAAAGAAAGTGAAGTCTACACATGAAGATGATGTAGATAGAACAGATATGTCATGGTATAAAATATATTTGACATAGCAAATCGATTGAAAAGATGGTGATTATTTGTGGAATTATAGGTAAGCCTTAGATCTAGATTTATATATTTACGGATTTGAATTTGCGTTCATATTATAAGAGATATTCATATTTTTTGAGGTAATATACTGCAAACGTGATTTAAACCAACGTGTATTCAAAGTTAGATCCCGAGTTGATCTATTGTTAGCTCTTTGAGATATTTTATGAGCAGATTCAACACATATAGAAGTTGATTTACAACGATTGGATTGTTTATTGGGCGGTTAGGTTTTGTTATATGACTTTATCTTTGAAGATGATAGTTTCTATAAGTTTTTGCATTATTTGAATTTTAGGGTTTTTTGAAAATTTTCAGATTTTCAAGAACTCAGTTTTATGGATCTTGGAATAATTTCTGGTGTTCATTTAAGTTGATTTTGATTACTGATTACTAAATATGACCTAAAATATTTTTAGGGGCTGTTTGGTCTGTTCACACCTTTAGAGACTAAGGTACATGCATGATCGTGATTCAATAATTATGAATGGTACTTTAAGATCATTTGATTGTATGGTCTTGATTGCGTGTTGTGTTCGTTGTGTGTTTGAGTTTGTGTGGTGTTTGTAATGGGTGTTTAATTTAATAATTATTAAACCAAGTGTCGGTTTAATAATGGGTTTAAAACTGAGTTGAATTTGAGTATTGAGTTAAATGATTTAAAATTTGAGTAAAACTTTGAGTAAACCATTATTGAGATTTGAGGTTTAGTCAGCGGGTGTAACGAATAAAACAGTCTGACTAGGTGGAGAACTGGGCGTAACGAGTAAAAACCAGTTTCTCGTAGAATTTGTGGTGTTCAGGCATAACGAGTTAAAAACCGTTCATCACATGTGGACCTGTGTTGATAACCAGACGTAACGAGTTCAAAACGGTTATCACACATTTGAGTAATTAAAATGAGAATTGAGAAATTTGAATTGAGAATGAGTAAATTGAGAACATAGAGTTAAATTATTTGGATGATCAATCGCTTTTTTCTACAAAGAACCCAGTAGACGGGAGGATTGCCCAATCAGTATGTTTTATATACTGATAGCGCCATTTCGTATGCGCAGGTAAAGAAAAAGAGTAGTCTTGATTGCGAGCTCGTGGTACTGCAGCTGGGTGGCGATGGTATACCGGTTGTTATGTGCTTTGTTTAATTTGAATTATGTTTTGAAAACCTATATATGTCTAGATAAATTTGAGTTTGAATGTTGGAATTATGTTTGAGTTATTATTTAATTATTGGAGTTTGATGAGACTTAGTGATTTCATTTAATAGGATAATCGGACTTTAGAACCGATAAGTATGAGTTTATCAGTTAGTTAATAATTTTTTTAAAAATTAGCGGTTTTGAGTCTAGAAAACCGGATTGGAGTGTTTCAGATGCATCACCCAAGAATATCCCGACGTAACCGGTATACACACCAACCACATTGTCACAACAACACAATCATATATGCATAACACCATATACATATCTACGTAACATCTCCACGATGCTATGGCTATCCTAACCAGACTACCCTACGTCCGCTCGGGTTCCTGCTAATCTCGGTCCCGCACTCACCTCGTAAGTCGTATATCTCATGATCCATCGCATGTGTCGAGAATCCGATTCCTACAGAACCACACAAAACGAACGTTAGAATCAAAATTCAAAAATCAAATTATTGGGTCATGTCACCCGGTCGGTCACAGGTCACCCGACCGGTCTGTCCGTGACCACACCCGGCCACAGACTCATCGCCTGACCAGTCGTGACCATGAGCTACCCGACCATGCCGGCCATCCACCCGACCGATCGTGACCAGTACCCGACCACACACCCGGTCATGAGTTGTCTGCCCGATCGTCGTGGCTGGTACGCACCTGGTCATTCACCCAACCGTGTGCTGTCCCGCCTGATCGATAGTGGTTGGAATTCACCCGGTCATACCACCCGACCGTGAGTTGTCCCACCCGACCGGTCACGACCGACCTTCACCCGGTCAATCGCCTCGTCCCACCCAACCGATCCGAACGTGACAAACTTCATGACCGACCTAACCTTACCCAGTCGTTCTCCTCACCTTACCCAACCAATCCACCATCCAGCCAGAATGAATTTCAAGTGATTTCTCATCCAAATCCAATCCAAAACTTTTCAAACTCTTAATCAACCAATAGAACTAAGAGTTTATAAGTTTTACCTTGTATAACACTTGTTCTAAGCTTCCAAACTTCCAAATCCCTTTCTTGATTCAACCTTCTTCCTCATTTTTGCTTAGAACACAACAAATCACAACAAATGAGTTATTCAACTCAAAATCAGTAACAAAGAGGTAAA
This sequence comes from Leavenworthia alabamica, assembly GCA_000411055.1. Lineage (NCBI taxonomy): Eukaryota > Viridiplantae > Streptophyta > Magnoliopsida > Brassicales > Brassicaceae > Leavenworthia > Leavenworthia alabamica. The sequence goes on from KE157358.1 coordinate 57,383, forward strand.
ACTATCTCCTTTTACCTCAAATCTTCTCCCTTTCTTCTTCCTTCTTCTCTCCATTTTATTTTCTTCAAACAGAGGTTTTTACTCTGTTTTACTGTCCCATTTCGACTTTTATCTCTCCCTAAGTCAGTCAGGCTATTGGGCTCAAGCCCAAATCTTAAATTGGCTTCACCCGGTTGATCACCATTTTTCACCTGACCGGGTGACTTGTCAAAACCAGTCACCATACCTTCTCATCACATCCCGAGCACCTCCCGGAGATCCTCGAACGTTCCCCGAGGTTCTCCGATGTCCCAAATGTGTGCACATATGTTACAAAAATAGTGCAACTAAATTATATAGTAGTGCAATTTAAGAAGAAAAATGGTTGTGGCGATGGTGGCCGACTGCGGCAGTAGTGGCGT
>KE157359.1:9573-20405 GCA_000411055.1 Leavenworthia alabamica
GGGTGGACAAACGGGATTTCGGGACGGGATTTTACGAGAATGGAAATAGAACGGGAATTCGGGAGTATAAAAATATGTCCTATTTATGTCCCATATAAAATATGGGATGGGTGAAAATGGGACGGAAACGGGAATTCCCAAAAATAAACATGATAAATTATTTTAAATTTAAAATAACAATATATTTGTTAATAATAACAAAAAAACATAAAATCAATATAACATATATTTCATAGTTATAAATTAAAATAAATTTTATTAACTTAAAATCCAAAAATATCAAATAACTAATCTTATGTTTTTCTCGTATCGTTAATCATTTACTTGTTTACCGATTTATCTCATATGTGCATATAAAATAATCAATAATGATATCATTAATAGTTAGTTATAAAATTTATCATATAAAATTTTATATTTATAATTGTTTATTATTATGTTTGTGAGATATAAAATACTTTATAGCTATATAAATATTTTATATATAATATTTCTCAAATGGGATTTCGGAAATTATCATTTCTGTCCCGTCCCCCGCTCCCAAACGGAAATCAGAAACTTGTCCCATATGGGAATATATTATGAAATGGGACAGAAATTTCCGAATGGGAATGAGATGGGACGGGAATTGTGCCCACCCCTCATTTCAATGCATAGAATATAAATAGTTTTTGAAAACATTGTCCTCCCATACAATAAAACCCCTATAAATTAAAATGTCAAAATTAGGGGCAAAACATTTTATTAATTTGTAAAAGGTATTAATTTGTCGATAAATAATAAGTATTAATTTCAAGTGAGTTTTGCCTAATTTCAAGAACTAAAGAGAGAATAAAAAATAATTAGAACATATGTGTTTTTCGATACTATTTATAGTTTTGTTTTATTTTTGAATATTTATTATCCTTTACTGGAATAAACTATATGAGTCACACTTCTGTTATGATATAAATAAATAAATAAATTTCAAAAGATTATTTCTTTTAATTTCAGATAATATCTCAAAATCATTTTATACAGCTAAATTTTTTAATAATGTGCACACCAAAACTTTAAATTAATTAAAAATAAATATTTTCTACAAACATATAATATTTTATCAAGAATATGTTTTTGTGAAAGCTAGTAAATCTAATTTATCGCTATAAGTATCCATGTAGAATATTGACTCATATCAATTATTACAAAAAGAAAACAAATAGTCAGAAATAAAATAATAATTACTAGCAGAAACTATAGTTGATTTACATATTATTATATTGACTAATATCTTATAATTAACTATTTGTCAAATATTTCATAATCAGTCAAATTCAAACTTTCAAAAATTAATCTACTTATTGACCAATTTTCATGCAATGTAATAATTACTATCATTTTTTTATCTATATAAAGCCAATCTTGTATTCACATAAACATATTCCAGAGCTTAAAAATACATATTCACTTGACTCTTGAGTTTAATTTTTTCTCCATCTTTTTTTATTTATTTTTGTTTCCACCAAAATGAGTTCCAAAAAAAGCAAAGGAAAGCAAAAGATTAACATCAAGAAAATTGAAAAATATGAAGACAGATTGATAACATTATCAAAGCGACGTAACGGGATCTACAATAAGATCACTGAACTCTCAGTTCTCTGTGGTGCTGATGTCGGATTTCTCATATACTCTAACTCCGGGAAACCATATGCTTTTGGTACCCACTCCTTTGAAGATGTGGTAGAACGCTTTTTTCGTGGGGAAGCCTCATCATCTAAATCAACGTTGTCACAAGCTCTTGTGGATGCTCACAAGAAAGGGCAGATAGAAAAACTTTGTGAATTATTCAACAATCTGATGGAGAAAGCTGATGATGCAGAAGAGAAAGCTAAGACGGTGGAAGCTTCAGCATTTCCATTGCCTCTGGGGAGCAATGCATGGTGGAAAGTGAAACCATCAGAGGTGAAGGATAACGAAGAGGCAAAAAAGTTGTTGAAGAGGTACGAAGAACTTTATGAGAAACTATCTGAGGAACTTGCTGCAAGGAGCCAAGGAGGAGGAGATGCTGAAAAATAACTGTCATGGCTGATTTTTTTTTAAATGTGTTATCTTATTAGTTTTGGTGTTATAAATTTTTAATTAAATATTATAAAAGTGAATAGAAAAATATTTATTTATTTTTCTTTTCGTTTTATGAATTTTCAATTTTTTTCTAAAATCTTTCGGTGGAACCCGATTATTTTTATTTACTTATTTTACTTAAAAAATAATACATAATTTACCAAAGAGGTACGATGATAGTATAGCCCTGCTGCCGATGTATTTAAGCGTAGTATCTCTTTTTCCTGGGTCAGTTTTTCTTATCATTTGGAGAGGCCTGGATCCTTCGCTATTGCTATGGTAATCCAAAATTTCATGCTAGAGATGCGTTTCTACCAATGAATAATAAGATATGAGGAGACTTAAGGTGCATTCTGTGAACTGTTACAAGTCAACGGTATCTTCAAGTACATCATTATGAGCTACTGTAATACCCCGACCGCCAACATATCTAAGATAGCCATGCCTTCTCTAGACACGTTGATGACCATATGTCATCTCTAGGCCCATGGGTCTCTACGTCTTTTCTAAGCCCATTGGACATTACTCTCGTCCGACGGCCAGTGCATTACTTTTATAATACTCTAAGACTTATTTATTGTCCCTACAAATCAGCACATTATATTTTCATGTGTGTTGATCTCATTTACACAGTACCGATAATCACTTCTCGATAGGTCACCCATCTTATTACTACTTCAACCCAAACACGCTTAATTGCAGAGTTCTGAAGAAATAGTTGACCGAAAAGATAAGTGCACTTTGGTGACATAGGTAGCCAAATCAAATTTCTTAAGGTTCTTCTCATGCACCACCACCATACTATAACCTAGGATCTTACAATTACCCCCACTCACCAAATGCAACGTCCTTGTTGCGCACTAAGACTGCCTCCCGAGTTAGGATCGATTTGACAAACCCGCTCTGATACCAAATATAATACTCCGACCGCTACCGTATGTGAGATACCCCATGTCCTCTCTAGACTCATGGATGACCCTATGTCCTCTCTATGCCAATGGGCCTCCACGTCCATTCTAGGCCTATTGCACCTCATTTGATGATCCTCTAAGCTTTTCTATTGTCCTTACAAATCATCACATGATCTTTCTCGGTGCATTGGTCTCACTTACACGATACTGACAATCATTTTTCGGTAGGTCATTCATCATAATACTACTTCAGCCCAAGAATGTTTAATTGTAAAGTTCTGAAAGAATCGTTGACCGAAAAGATAAGTTCATTTTGGTGACATAAGTAACTAAATCAAATCTTTTAACTCTCTTCTCATGCACTAGCATACCAGAACCTAAGATCTTACAGCTATGATCTGACTGTAACACGGCAGTTGGTATTCTCAACCATCCCGCAAAATGTTCTGTGTTATGTTCCCTATCGGATCGGATCTTGAAGGTAACTTCAAGTTTCAACAATTTATTTATTTAAAGTATCAAACCCAAAGGCAAATTCTCTTACACGAGAGATAGCTAAAAGTGTCACAAGAAAAAGTGTCACAAGAAACTACCGTTTACATTCTTATTTGTAACCCTGGGTGTTCGGTTCGGGTTAACCGGTTTTCCGAGAACCGAATCGACTTAATCCAAACCGAACCAAAATTTATGTTATAATTATTGTAATTCGGATCAATTAATTTTGAAATTCGGTTTTCGGGTTGGTTCGGTTAGGTATTCAGTAACCGAATAAAACCGAAAACCACTCTACTACTTTAATATAAAAAAGAAAACCCTAAGATATTTTCATTATCATGCCTCCTAAAAAAACTCTCTACTCAAACTTTTTTTTTCCGCTGCTTGTTTCTTCAATTTTGTTCATCTTCTTCAAATTTCTTCATCTTCTTCAAACTTCTTCTTCAACTTTTCTTAACCTTTTCAAGTATTTTCTTCTACCTTTTTCGCTTCAAAAACAATTGGTTCGGGTCCCTATGAGAATTTAGAAAGGAGAGGCTTTGATAGAAAAAGGAATCCAGAATGGAATGAGTTTGAATACCGATTCATTAGTAAAAAGCCTTCTCCTACTTTTGAAGGAGCAACCCCCTTTTTTACCTTAAATTGGTCAAAATACTCGGAATTATTCTCATTTATTGCATATCTTTTCATATCTATATATATTTTTTGGATTATCATAGATTTCGTTATTGATGTGTTTTTGTTTTAGTAGATCTATTAGCAGATAGAGATGGTGAGGGAAGTAGAGGCGAGGTGAAGTTAGAAACAGAGGTAGATTTCAAAGGTATAGTTTTCAAAAAAAAATTTCGTTTTAATATGTATTTGTTTTGTTAGATCCACAAGCGGGTGGAGACAAAGGCAAGGCGAGATGGAGGTGAGGTGTCAAGGACATGGAAATAGATCGGAAAGATATACTTTTCAAAAAAAAATCCAGATCTAGTTTTGATTTTTTCATTTACATCTGTTATTATTATTCACTAATAATATATTTTATGTTGGTGATTTTATCAGCAAAATCTTTTCATCATTTTAAAGATGGTGACGATGGTGGCGCCGATTATGGTGGCGACGGCGGTGGCGGTAGCAGTGGTGGCAGCAGCGGCAACATTGAAACCCTAATGTTTAAGGGTTATTTGGGCCTATTTGTATCGGGCTGTTATTTTATAATTATATTGGGTGTTTAATTTAATTTGGTATTAGATATGTATTTTGGGTTTTTATTGGGTTTAGATTTGATTTAGTTTTATTTTCATCAAACCGGACAAACTGATTAAATAACCGATTAAACCGACTAAATATAATTTTAATTTAATTCGGAATTGATTTAGAAATGTGAAACCGAACCGAATAACCTGTGAACCGAACTGATTAAACCGATCAATAGTTTTGGTTCAATTCGGGAAAATTTTAAAAATTTGAATAAACCGAAATTCCGTTTAATCCGAACCGAACAACCCTATTAAACCGAACGCCCAGGGATACTTATTTGGCATTGGATGGGCCAACTTGATTACATGACAAGATCAAGGAAGAAAGATGAGGATGATTTCATCATGAAACGTCTAACTCTTCATCTGTTCGTTTTTGCTTTGTTTTATGCAGTATCAATTTTGTATTTTGGAGTCTATATTCTGTTTTTGAACATGTATTCGTTTGTCAATGGTTAAAAAAAAATTTTACCAAAGACCATTGCTTCTTTACTATTTGGTCTTTAATTTGATTTCAATGGTAGAATACAGTTTGTGAAAGCAGTGTCCATCCATACAGTAAAATCTCTATAAACTACAAAAATTGAAATTCAGGACAAAAACATTTTCTCAATTTATATATGGTGTTGATTTTCATAATTTTTAGATCCAAATTGAAAAGATAATATTATATATTTTTGATACATAAGAAATATTAAAGCTAAACTCCAACATAAAAAAAATAAACAAATAGTAGTCATTCTTCACTAAACCACTTATTTATATATATGTTTATATAATTCATATTTATTTAATTGTGTTAGTTATTACATTGCTCTGATTTGAGACACGATAAATTTATTATTTTATATTAACTATTAATTCATTGAATATTAATTTATACTGATTATTAATTCATAGAATAATAATTATAGATTATATATATGATTCATTTTACTACCATATACAAAATCACTTTTTCTGATTGATGATTTATAAAGTTAGAGGTCTTTAGAATATTAAGAAAATTTCAACTCTTTAAAAGTCTCAAGAGTGCCAACAAAACAAGATATCAAATAAAATCCAAAATCGAAAAACAAGAGAATGCATCATAACACTTGCAAGATTCTATCACCAAAACCAAAGGACAAGAACACCAACTTGGATCCTTAGAAGTCTATTATTACCTTAAGATAGAGAAAGCTTCTACATGAAAAGGTTAGGCTTGGAAGCCTTGTAGGTGGTCTTGAGCTTTCTGGTGGGAGGTCTAACCTTCCTAAAGACCAAAGGAAACTTGATCTTACTGTTATGAAACTGCTTAGTGCTTTCTCTCTTGCAGAGTTTAGCAGGTACAGTAGCTGTCTTGATGATTTGAATACAAGGGAATCTGACTCTATGTCTTGATGCCATCTCAGTGTACATTTGCTCAACTGCTCCATTCAAAGTTGTATCACGGAACTCCTTGTACATGTTATGGTAACCTGTACGGCTCTGGTATCTCAACCAGATTCCAAAGTTCTTGATCTTTGTTGGGTTCTTCTCAAAGATCTGTTACATCATTAAAATCCTTTATAACATCAACACAGAGAATTGACTTTTGATTACTGAATTCACAAACTTAAATTACAAATCTTTCACTAAACACACAGTTCACATTTACATCTCCAACACAGTAATAGCAAATGAATTTGAGATCATAGATATGAATGTGATCAAATGATAAAGAAGAGTGTTAAGTGAGTAACCTCGTTGATAGCAAGCATCTGTCCATTGCTCTTCTTAACCTTCTTCTGACTCCTTAAGAAGTACCTTTAAATCCCCAACACAATACATCTTTAAATAACGCGAGTTAACAACCTTAATGATTCATGAGAATTTAGTTAAGTTAATTAAGAGAAATTGACTAACCAGAACTTGGACTTGGCACGAACCTCGTTCGTAGCCCAGAGCTTCATCCTGTAAATCTTAGGATGCTCTTCCTTCTCCGTCGGTAGAGCTCTTCCCACAACCTGGTACTGGTGAAACTGCAACAAAAATTATATATTCTCATCAATTTGATGGATCTAAATAACCGAAACTATGATCTCGCTAAATTAGAAGAAGAGCGTAAGAGCTCTTACCCTGAAAGCTCCCATTTTCGTCGTCTCTCCAAACGACGGTGCCAATCTTCTTTGCTGCTTATATATATGACCTAAGTCAAATCCAAAGGAAACCCTAAACTCAAACTTCTGAGTTCTGTGCAGAGTTATTCTAACTGGATCACATATCATATAGCCCATTGGGCTTTCTCAATTCACTATCCATTGTCAAATCACCCACTACAGATTTTCTTTCAAATCATCATCAGTTTTTTTTCCTTTTTTATCGGATGACCATCATCTTTTATCAGTGATTTTATTTTTACCCTTTTATAATCTTGACAAACAATTATTTTTTTTCTAACAGAATTCAAAAATATACTATATTGACAATTCTTTTGAATACCACCAAATTAATTTTAATTTCCACAATTACCATTATAATTGATTCAAAACAAAATTATCATTTACTAATTCAATTAAATTAAAAATTAGATTATATTTTGGTCCAGCACAATTATTATTTTTTTTTCCGCCTTTGTATTAAGCTTTTCTATTTTTTTAATAAATCATTTGTTACAATGGATTTTTTTAGTGAACATGTCACAGTTAATTAATTTTTATTAAGTCTAAAAAAATTCTATTTTCTCTCTTATTTACTATGGTGACAAGAATCATAGTCTCACTATATTAAACTCAATTACTAAATACTCAACTCAAACAATAAAAATTAAACTTAACCATTAAATATCCAACTCTAATATTAAATTAAAAATATAATTTTAATAAAAAATATTATTTAAATCTAATTAAAAAAAATAACGTAATTATGTTCTTATAAATGATGTTATTAGAAGAAATTACTTTATAATTTTGGTGGATAAATCATTATCATTTTTTTTAAAACATGGGACTTTTTAGATGACAGTAAAAACTAACCTCTGTAAATATAATTTGAAAACCAAAAGAAGCCCTAAAGATCGCCCTACAAATAGGCTATCGAGCCAGTTCAGAACATGTGATCTTTCATTAGGTAAATGAGAGAAACGGTTTGCTAGAAAGTAAAATATTGGGCACAAATCACAACTTCAAATTTTCAATTCCACTTTTGATTTAATTTCTTTCAAAACATATTAAAGCTTGAAAAAATTTTGAAAGTACCAATTGTAAAAATGTATTTTCGAGTTGAAAAAGTTTAACACTGAATCATATATATAAAGTTATAAAGAGATACAACATTGTAAATTTTCTTTATTTTAAAAGTTCCAAAATACTTGAAACAAGTTCAGCTACATGGTAATTTAATACGGTTGTCAAGAATCGTCAAAGCAGACCACAAAATCTATATTACAGGAAGATGGCACCAAATGCAAAGGAAATCAACAACATTTTTTTTTTGTTCAACAAGGAAATCAACAACATATACAAATTTTTTAATTATCGAAATTCAACGTAACGTTAGTAATAATGACATTGATATTATCTATATTTTCGTGGACTGGTTTCGTGTAGTTTCACCAAATGTTAACATTCCCAGTCATCCCAAGCATGAAGGCAATGAAATAGACAACGGACTGGAAGATTTCAAACGAACAGAACAAATTGTATGAGTCTCTGATGAATCTAAATGAGTTGTGGTTTCTAAAATGAATGTAATGAAAGAGACGAGTGACAAAAATACTCACTGCGATTGCACAGGAAACGTAACCTGCCTTCTCACGGTGATCAACAGATGTACATAGAATAATAAAAGCACCAAGGTACCAAGGGATCCCACCGAACAAGAACCCCATGATAAACCTTGAACCAAAGACAAAAAAACGTTATATTAGCAACTAGAACAAGATTCAAGTCACAAAACGTATGCATTTAGTTTTTTTCCTTCATATAAAACAAAAGAATCATATATGCAAGTTCCATCATAGAGTTCACAATCAAAGTATCCATATCGTATTCACAAACACAATAAATCCAGTTATGTTTATCCAATATTAGCTATCTCCATGCTCTTATAAATCTTAACATTAGTGAACAGTATTAGTTTCAAGCCTCTGTAAGTTTTTTTCCACAGGCTTTTCATATGCAATTCCAAGAGTATGAAATTGAAGATGTTTTCTAAGAAGAAAAAACAACGAAAGGAGATATCCAAACTAATCATCTAGAGTCGCACTCGAAGTCCAAATAAGGGATTCCAGTAGAGAAAAAGAATGTTACAGAATCTTAGGCAAGACTCTATAACAAAGTATGACATTTTCACCGTCAGAAACCAATGTTTCTAAAACATATGAACCAAAGAATAACAAAGATAGAGAGCTAAATTCTCTGTTTGCGATCTTCTTATACATGGAAAAGCAGACAACAAGAATACAAATGAATCGGGGATGGGCATTCGTATCCAGAGACGAATCTATATAAATTATAGAAAAGGAACTTACAAAAACCAACCCATGCCTAAGCCACAGCAAGGAATATCATGTTGCTCTCTCATAGGTCTCACCTCAACAACTGTATAATCTTAAAACAACAAAACCAGAATCAATACTCCACCATTAACATCAACCTTCATTCATTATCTTATCATAAATGCAATCAATCATAGTACCATGAGGAGGAACAACAACTGGGACTCCTTGAACATAATTCACAAAACCACGACCATGACCTAACAATGAAACAATCACACACACATAAAACGATGTATGTAGTAATAATCCAAAATCAAAAGAGATAAACAAAAAACCTTGAACATTCTGATAAGCATGCCCAGGAATAATGGGATTCGTAGCAATCGGTTGCTGTAAAAATTGCTGTGGCGGAGCTGGAGGAGGATAATTTGCTACGCCTTGAAACGTTCCGTAATAGTATTGACTTTGCTGATTTGCGGTAAGTTTTGCTGCTTCCTCGTCCATAATTGAGATCCACTCACACCGCAGGAATCTGAGAATTATCTAGCTCCTCAACCGCCTTTATCGATGCCTAACGCCGGAATCAATTGGCGATTTGAGAGACGAAAGGACGAGGAAAAAAATGAGTAGAAATAGCAAGAGATCGTTTACCCGATTCAATATCCAAGTTTATAACTGAGTCTCGCGTAATACGGATATGGGCTGAAACTTCTTTATATGGGCACTCCCAAAAGCCTTTTAAAAACTTTTTCGAAACAGACGTAAACAGAGTCACTCTATTTTTCTGGTTGTAACTTGTTTGTAAGATATTCTCTCATCACAAAGATTCATCATAAACATGAGAGGATGCAACTTCAGTTGATTCCTCTATCCAAAGTAGTTCATAACACCTAAACAACAAACACTAAACCTGATCATAAAAAAAAAACTCAAAAACAACCTTATTAATTGCACAACCAACAAAACCAAAATCTAAACAGGATGTGAAACACTCCAACCCGGTTTTCTAAACTCAAAACCGCTAAATTTTAAAAAAATTTTATTAACTAACCGATAATCCCATATTTATTGGTTCTAGATTCCGGATTATCCTACTAACAAAAGTTACTAAGTCTCAAAACTCCATTAAATAAATAATAAATCCAAACAACTCAAAATAATAATTCTCAAATTAGACCTAGTCACAACTAGGTTCTCAAACATGACTCAAAAATAAAACATAAACTCAACAACCGGTATACCATCGCCTCACAGCTGCTGTACCACGAGCTCAACATCAAGACTTTTCTTTTCTTTTACCTGCGCACACGAAACGGCGCTATCAGTATATAAAACATATTGAGTGGGCAATCCTCCCGTCTATTGGGTTCTTTGTAGACGAAAGCGATTGGTTCCCAAAATCATTTAACTCAATGTTCTCAATAAACCAAATTCTCAAATTTTTGTTTTAATTACTCAATTCTCAGTTTTTCTCAATTATGTTTACTCAAATGTGTGACAACCGGTAATCACTCAAAAAACCTGATTATCACACTGATCACTTGTGATGAACAGATGCTGACTCATACCACCTGACATCACATGATCACGAGAAACCGGCGCCCACTCAGTGCACTC
>KE157359.1:22248-40902 GCA_000411055.1 Leavenworthia alabamica
TTTTAAAATTTATAAGTATTTAGATTTATGATTAAATTAAATTTTTTATATTTGAAACTAGAAAACAAAATTATTGTATGAATTACAAAAAAAATTAAATTTTTTAATTATGTTGAATTATACGTTTTTCGGTAGCACAGTTGGTAAAACTACATGTCTTTGTTCCAACAGACCCGAGCTCAAAATCTCCAAATTACAGTTTTCAGTTTAATTTTATAATCAAAACGACGTCGCTTTACACTTAACGGATTAGATAATAGATAGATAACGCCGTTTAAATTTTCCGTTAACTTAGTTAACGTCGGGACGAAAATGGCCGGTCAATGAAAACTTTAATATTTTTGAAAAAGTCAACACAAAAATTTATGATTTAAATGACAATTTGTAAGTTGAGGATTATTTCGTCCATTTTTTGAATGTACATGCTATTTTTGATATTTTTCCCATTTTAAAATACATAACTTACCGATTAAAACTTTTGAGAAAAAAAAAATGATTGATGATATTTACTTTGTTTGTTTATAAATGGTGAATATAGAAGATTTTTGATGGGTTGAAGAATAAGTTATGTTAAAAAAATAAAGAAGAAGAGTTCGTATTTTGAATTGTTTCTTTTTATAATTTTAGAGATTTTATAACAGTTTAAATTTCGTTTCATTAAATACTTAATGTATACTTTCTGTTTTTAGAATTTTGAATTTATTAATAGCATTAAATGAAATATTTCGTTTTAAAAATGACTCATTAATGGCAAAAATGTAAATAGATTATTTTCTCAAGGATATTTAAGTTAAAATTCACTTTCCAAAATTTCTAAATTTAAATAGGTTATTTAAGTTATTTAAAAAATAATATAGGTTATTGGGACAAATATCTCTATTTATAATCTAATAACTAACCGCTATATTTTTTTTTTTTCTTTTTTTCTAATTTCTTGGAAGGATATTTTTGGGAATTTAACTGACTACTAGATTAAGTTGCAGTTAACTTTATTTTTATTTTTCTATTTTGTTATAAAATAATATATTTAGGTATTTCTCATATATATATATCTATGATATAAAATATATGTATAATATAATACTACAACTCTCTCCGTTTCAGAATATATGTTTTTTAAAAAATTTCACACTTATTAAAAAATAATAAATTCTTTTATTTTTTATTGTTTTACCCTTTGTTTGTTTTGCTTTAATTGATTGGTCAAAACAATATAATAATAATAATAATAATAATAATAATAATAATAATAATAATAATAATAATAANATAAAAATATAAAATTTACAAAACATATATATTGAAAACACAAAACAACAAATAAAAAGAATTTTTTTAAAAACCCTAAAACTACATATAAAACAGAAAGAGTATAAAACTTATTATAAAATTTTGTAATGATTTAAGTATCTATTTTCTGTCCAAATTTTTAGATTTATTGCATTTTTTAGAAAGATTTGTGATAATATTTACTTTTACATCATCTATTTATGCATCAGAAACTTTTTGTTTTGGTTAGTATCCTGGATTTTGGTAACACGTATTAAACCAACAAAGAAATTGCTTATACAAACTGTGTTTGGAGAATTTTTGTGGACGATTTGAACCCTTTACGAAGGAGACACAACAAAAAACTAAAAACAAAGAAGCCAAAACAGAGAATCAAACACAGTTCTAAGTAGAGAGACCATACAAATATCTCAATAACATAATCTTCTCTCTAATTAGCTTTTGATGGTGCGACTAGACACACCATGTAGCAATTTCACAAACCCTAGAAAACTAAGCTTTCCATCAGTATGTCTAAGCCAATCATGTAGCACTGCATGAACCGGTACAGATGGACCAAGACCAAGTTCCTGTAATAATTTTTTAACCAATTAGAACCATTTTCACATTTTTTTGTCTAAAGACTTATAGAGTTTAGTGTGATTAGATAAAAAAAGAGACAGACCGAAGCGAGTTCATCGATCATGATGGGTCTGTTTCCTTCTTTTTCAAATAGCTCATAAGCACAACGAGCGTGTTGTTCCCATCTATCAAGAGCTTCTAGTTGATGAACACTCAATGCTGCTGCACAGAACTCTTCAAAGTCCATTCTTCTATATTGAAGAGCACTCAGCTATAGATATGGTCCAATACGAAAATCAATTACCAAAACTCGAATTGTAATGAGTTAAGTTAAAGACTTCTTACTTGTGCTAAGAATTCTGGTATACGCGAATCCTTCATTGCATCTGTTGCCATTTTCATCAAAGCCTAACAAAGAGAGTTCGACAAGGCAGCCAGTGTCATGACAATAACCAAAACATACCAGAAAATAAACTAAAACACAGAACATAAGATATAACACTTACTGATTTGATGTTGTCTAGACTTATGGTTCCGTTCTTACTAGGTTCTAATAAAGCAAACTGCTCTCTTAGATAAAACAGTTCATCAACTGTAAGTGTTTTCGATAAGGCCTGCAAGAACAAATGGTGAATGGTAAGCAAAAGAAGAAGAAGCAACCATTTTAAGTTAACATAGTAACAAATCAATCCACCAACCCTTAAGGCAGCTTTACGAAGAGATGATGATCGTAAATAAGCTCTCATAAGTTTGAAAACAAGAATATCCAGTGGAATCTTCCCGTCATTTGAGTCTTTTATCCATGGATGACCTGAAAGAATCGATAATATTACAAAATTTTCACATTTTCAAACAATATTGTATGCATTTAACACTTACTTAAGGCTTGAGCAGCTGTTAATCTTTTACGCGGGTCTTTGTTTAGTAACCTCTTTACAAAATCTCTTGCCTCTGAAGATAACAAAGGCCATGGAGGGTCATCAAAACTCGGATCAGCTTTTAGAACAGCACGAAAGATTCCTGATTCTGTCCTAGCCCAAAACGGTCGGCTTCCACACAATAGTATATAAACAATCACACCAACACTCCAAATATCAGCTTCTGTACTGTAGGATCTATGTAGAACTTCAGGTGCTACATAGTATGCACTACCAACAATGTCATTTAGCCTCTCATCTGCACAAATACAAATGTAAAAGTACATAATCAAATTTTGTTATCTAGATTCTGAAAATCCAAATATACAGACAGCATTTTATAAGCTGAGGGATTTACCTGGTCTCACGTAATCTGATAAACCGAAATCTATTGCCTTCAATTGAGAGGTGTCTTCTTTTGAGGTAAAAAGAAAATTCTGATCCAAAGAGTTTAACATTAAAATCGCAACAAACATCAAATGCCATCAAATGTACATGTAGATATAAAGATGTTTTACTACCTCAGGTTTGAGATCTCGGTGTACAACACCTTGGAGATGACAAAAGGCAACCACATTCAATATTTGTATCATAACAGTTTTTGCATCCTCCTCTGTATACTTCCCACCTCTGCACATAAACCACCACCAAGTTCAATAAAAACACGACACGAAATCTAGCTAAACGAACAATCCTAACTACGAAAAGTGGAGATAATCCCTATTTACCTTGAAAGGATTCTATCTAGAAGCTCTCCTCCTTCACATAACCTAAACCAACAAAAATAGAAACAATACTTGTAAATAATGCTAATTCCTAAGCTGATAAGATATAGAAAAAAGTGAGCTTACTCCATCACTATGTAGACATTGTCATGATCCTCATAAGCATCATAGAAATGAGGAAGATTGTTATGACCAGACAAAGCTCTCAATATCTTCACTTCTCTCCTCACATCTTCAATTGCAATAGCAGTTGTCATCTACACCAATAAACAAAACCAAACAAATCTAAACATAAAATCTTGAAAATTGAAAATCTTTTACAAGCCAGATCTCGTTATAAAAACACAAATCAACACTAAAAATCTCTAACCTTAGCTTTGGGAATAACTTTAACAGCAACTTGTTGACCTTTATTATCACCTTTCTTAAACTTAGCAGCACAAGTATATCCAAAATGACCACGACCAACTTCATCACCAAGCTCATATTTACTCAAGAAACTCTTTGAAAAACCAAAGCTTTTATCTAATCCCACACCACCTCCTTCAGCTTCACTTCCTTCAGGGATCGCCGCCGAAGAATTAGGCTTCACAGAGCCATGACGTCTAGCTAAAACAGCTCTTATGTGTTTAGCTGGAGAAGGAGGAGGAAAAGGTCGTTTAAAGAATCGTTTCGGTGTTGAGTTTTCATTAGTCGCCGGAGATCTCGCCGGAGTCTTCTTGGAGAAGAAATAGTGAGCTGGACTTGGACTATAAAAGGGAAAAAACGGAGATTTCTTCCCTTCATTGTTAGTTACACATTGATCTTCAATGTTATTAGGGTTTCCTCCATTAACAGAGGAGCTTGAAGGTTTGATAGATTCAGAAGCTGGAAGTGGACTATTCCTCGCCGGAGCTTGATCGGAATTAGAATGAGCTTTAGAAGTACATAAACCCATCAAGAATCTCTCTTCACATCAGACGAAATCAAAATCTCAAGTGTACCATTTTCTCGAAATCAAAACACAAAAATTAAAAATTCAAACTTTCAAAATTTGTTAATGAAAGATGGAATTTTAATGTTTTGGGGGAAGTGAAAATTTTGCTTCTTCTTCTTTGGAATTGTATACTTTTTTGTCAATGGCGAATTCCAAAGCTAAGCGAAAGATTTGGATCCAAGAGAATGAGTTTAAAGAAGAAACGACGATACGTTCGCTTTTTAAAAGAAAATTTACATTGAACAACTAAATACTTGTACTAATTACACAATTAACTAATGTTTTTATTTAATCAGTTAACAAATACATATACATATTGAATAATGATAATAAATACGTGTATAGAAAGAGATAAATACCAAACTATAAAATAGGAAAATTTGGTGAAACTTTACCATTTTTAAATACGATATAGATATTCTTGATTTTAATTTTTTGTAATGAATATAAATTTTTGGTAATATATACAATCAAGAATATAAAGTCTAACCAACTTCATTAATTATGTAGTTTTATTTGAATAAAGTTAAATTGGGACGAGAATTAATACGAAAATTTAATAGACATTGACAGGGTATTGTATTATTATACATATATACAGTTGCATTTAAAATTCCTGCCAACTCTTGAATGTGCATAAGATTTCAATCAGATAAGATGACTTTTTTATTGACGACCCAAACAAAAATATAACAGTCATTGTTTCATATGATGGATTTAACTCGAATCAAGTGATTTTTTGTTTCTCCATTAATTAAACCAAATACTGTATTTTATTTTCTTATATATTTTCCGATAATTTTTATTCTAGCCAAATAGTTTTTTTCAATTCTAAATGAAATACTGAATAAAGGTTAATATTTTTTCTAATTATTATTCACATCGTTATATCGCATAAAGTATTAAAACAAAAATATAAATTGTTATTTTAGCAAGATATAAATGGTTATTTTACTAAAATTCTATTTATTTTTTTAACAACTTAATTTCCGAAACAATTAAAAAATCTAACTGTTTTGATTGATTTTAAATAATAAACTAAAAATGAGAAGAAAGAAGTGTAGGAAAATATGATGTAATAAGAAACGGAGATAGACGTCAGGAGGAACAGAGAGGTGGTGGGTAAAGTGGGACCCGTTATATGAGTCTGTGGTCCAGCTCGTTAAATAATAAATAAATAATAATGAAATAGGAAATAGTAATATAGAAGTAGGTTTGTTCCTTCCTTAATTAACGCTATTGCCATTTCGATTTTGTGGTGGGGACTCTATCGATGCTTCCTCGATAATAAAGCTGCCTTCTCTATTTTCCCTTCAAGGCTAAAATAGTAATTACAACCTCCTATTATTATTTTCGCTGTCCACCTCATTATTCACGACACGTCAGTAATTCAAATTCGTTAAATTCATTGGTCAACGATGTTAGCTTCTCACCTACAACACAAATAACTGCTACTACGTGTAAGATTTTGACAATATTAGCTACGTTACAGGCGCAAAATTTTGATTCAAAATGCATATGTTTCGTGTAGTTTAATAATATTAAAAAACAATACAACGTGAGACTATAATTATTATGTTGTATATAATATTCGTATGAGATCAGTCATGATGAAATGAATAAACTTGGTTATATAGTTGTTTTGTTACACCCCGACATATTGAGAAGCCAATTCAAATTTTGTAACTAGGTATCATTTTTTTACCCACTTATATTCGTTTTTTCAAATGCATGCACACGTAGTGGTAAACATATTCATTATATATGATGTATCCCTCACTATATTATATGTCTTTGATGATTCTTTATTTCTCTATTTTAGTTAACATCTTGTAACCGGCTTCAATATATATTTCTTTATTTATATCTCGTCCAACTGAAACCCTAATATTCATTTTGGAAATATTGTGATTTTTTAATTATTGAAGGAGACCTAATGTAGATAAATAAAATATTTCCATATATGAATGTGATAAAAGTTATGATTATTGAAACCTAGGATCAGTTTTTTTATAACAATTAATTAACAAGAGTCCTAAGCCAAAAAGGATCAATAAGAGGAATAAGAAAACGGTCCAATCTTTAACCACATACTAATTAAAATGATAATTGTGTGTATAATATTACGTTAGCAGATACTCAAAAAATCAAGGTGACTAGTGGCTCGAAGCTTAACATCCCATGAACTTATCATTTGTTTCTTTAGTAAATAAATCATTTATACGATTATACTATATGTATAAAAAATCAAAAGAAATGTTAACAAGATCCAAGAATTTTGAATGGACTTTTTACCTTTTATTTAATTTTGTGCCTTCTTATTAAAAGAAGAGAGGAATAAACTTAATCAATGTTCCACTACATAGACCACAAAGTCAACTTCGAAAATCTTATGATATATGCTGCAGGAAAATTATAAATAAAGTGTTATATAAATTATGATTTTATCGCATGGTTCAGAGCAATGATAAAGATGGCCACCCTTTTCATTCTCTTCTTCCACGTTTCAGCTGTTCTCTTATATTTTATTTCTTCTATTTATTTGGTCTTCGTTTCATAAAAATAAAAAATTTAAGTACAATATATGAATATAACTAGTAGTTCATCACAACATCATTGATGTATCATATACGTATAATATAGTACTTAGAAAAATACAATAAGTTAAATATTAACTAGTGAATAATTTCATTATACGCCATATATAAATTTCAAATAGGAATTATTTTAGAGTTTAGTGTAAGAAAACAAAATATAGGTTCATCAAAAAATGATCCGATAGAGAAAGCAACAACTTGATATTCATGTACTCCTAATAAATAATGATGACAATCATGAACCTTAAGAAAATAACACATCTCTACTTTCTTCATTCTATTTATGTTTTTGTCATTTTTACCCCTTTCCTCTGGGGCCAGTAATGGTCAAATGGACTCAACGAACCTTTCTTCCTTTTTCCTTTTTGATAGTGACTGATGGCGCCAAAATTAAAAGGTAATAATAACTCAGGGTTAATTTTGTAAATACAAGATCTCTCTTTCTCAATCTCCAAGAAGCAAAACAAAAAACAAATTAAGATGATGAGGATCCCAATGTTTGAAAGGGTAACTAAGTTTAGTTTAGAGTTCAGTTAAGTTACCAAACACTTAATTGTTCAATGTTTCTATTCCCAAACTCCAACACTGTTATCTCAAATAGTTGTATTTAGGACATCACGATTTGGTCCCCTCTTCAGAATCTTATTTCATTTCCTCTTTTCTTAAGAAAATTATTTCATTCTTGAACACTAAATATATTTAACATATTAACCGAATAAATTTGGTTTATTTTAAAAGAATCTCAAATATTTGTTAAATTATGGAATTTTAATTTTAAAACTTAAATTAAAGAAAAGGTTCAACGAGAGAAGAAGAGTATTGAACCTTAACCAGAGGTTCTATCACCACCAAAACCAGACTGTAAGAATCCATTTTGATCTAAATGACTCACATCACCCCATACTTGGATTTTCCATTTCTCTCCTTCATATAAACGAAACACATTCACTGATGTGTTCAGTATCTTTTCAACTTTTCGTGTAGTTGGACGAGCTCTTTCGTATAGAGATCTAATCACACCTCCATGAGAAACTACTACTACTCTTTCACCTTCATCACCAACAAAGTTCAACACAACCACTACTTAGAACATGTGTTAACTATTATTGTAGTATTGTGATATAATCTATGAGAACCTTTATGTTTGTCGCCGATTCTTTGTAATGCAGATGTACATCTATCGTAAAGCTTATCAAGACTTTCACCTCCACCCTTTATTCATATAAACAAATCAAAATTAGTTTGAAGTAAATAGAATTAGTAACTAGGCTACTTGGTTATGATATATTACTGGGATATCAATGTCAGTGCGGTTAGATGAAAAGGCCTTGTAAGCTTCAGGACGAAGTTTAGAAGCTTCTTGATACACAAGACCTTGCATATCACCTAAATGTCTTTCTCTTAAATCACGATCAGTAAGTACCTTCATATAACATTATACACAATTATATGAATCAAGTTCCAAAATGTGATTAAACATAATAGCTATTATATATGTATACCTCAAGGTTGCCACATTTAGATGCAATGATCTGAGCAGTCTCAAAAGCTCTCTTTAAATCAGAAGAGTAAATATAAGATATCTTGGCCTCCTTTGATAACCTCTCAGCAACCTTATCATCATCATCATTCAGAATCAATGTTATATAATAATCAAAAGGCAAAAGAAAAACATACTCTCAATGCTTGTTGTCTTCCTTCATCGTTTAACTCAACATCCAAATGACCCTAATCAAACAGCATTTTCTAAAGCTTCAATTTCAAAATTCTCAAAAACAAATCTCATTACGCATTCAAATTTTTAAAGTCACCTGTATTTTTCTCTCGGCATTCCAAGATGTTTCACCATGACGAACTACAATAATCTCAGCATAATCTCGATCATCGGAACTGTATTCATACCAACAAAAAAAAAGACGATTAGATCAAATTCATATATAGATCGATTGGAGAATTTAAGAATAAATAAGAGATCAGAAATGTAAAATAACGAAGAAGAAGAAGCATATACTCGAAGCTTGATTCCGCCATTGGAGTGTTTGCTGGAATCCGTCAACGACGATAAATGGCTGGCTCACTAATATGATAACGACACTTAATGGGCTTACATTTTTATTTTCTTAATGGGCCTTTTCCCTTACCCAGATTTTTTGTTTAATGATTCGATATACACCGACATATATTGATTTTAATAACTAATTATATATTTGTAGATAATTTCGCAATATCTATCGCCGACATATTTTGATTTTAATTCGGATAAATTTATTAGCTGTATATTCTTATTTTCAAGTATAAATAGAATTGTGGGTGCTGGGAGATATTACCTAAGTTTTGTGATTTTGGAGAAGTATTGTTTAGGTACGCCTGAATCTCTGATGATCTTTAGTTTTTTTTCCTTTGTAAAACTTACTCATTTGATTTCATCAAAATTTTGTTTTCATGACTTAGATTCATCTTCTTATACATTAACGTTTGCGTTTTCATATTTTAGTCTTCGACAAATCATAATTTTTATTGGATAATCTCATGCATTACACAATTCTAAAATCTCAAAGTTTCACTATAACGTAACCAAACCACAACTCTTACTTGATTATCGCTTACATGTTTTTTTAAGATCTCGTATACGTTGTTTAGAATTCACAAAAAAATTATCTTACTTACTTTTTCCCATTCCTATAGACCTAGCCATAGGCAAGGAGGATCGCCAAAAATTATATATTTTACGGTTAAAAATTTACACTATAACTAAAAATTTTAAATTTATTTTATGTACTATTAGTAAAATATACAGTATTTTTTGTAAATAATAATGTATATAAATTTTATAAATTTATAATAGTGATAGTTAGAAACAATTTGAATGAATTTATATTTTATTGCAGTAGAAATATATATTATAATAAAAAATTTACTATTTTTAAACTATAAAATAAAATTTTATATTATTTTACGATTTATTTTAATTAATATTAATTTAAGTTATAAAATATTAAAAATTTGAAATATTTTTTATAAAATACTAGAAATAACTAATATTATTTTAATATAAATGAAATTTTAAACTAATTTTTTTATTGAAATATATGTGTATATTTTAGTAATATACTAATAAAATTTTAAATTAAAACTAACAATTTTTAAAAAAAATTTATGAGTCATAAAACAAATGTTTTTTTGGTAATATTATAGACACGCTTCTGCATACAATTTTATTATTGGGTTTTTTAGTGTTTATGATTTTTGTGCTTGTTAAAAATAATTTAAATTATTTTTTTGTTAGATTCAGTTTAGTTAAAAGATTCCTATTAACTTAATAATTCCAAGAACTTACATGCAAGAAACAAATATAGTTTCATCTTTTATTTCTTTAACAGATTTTGTTTATTCAAATGGAGAAAATTAGACCACCATGCGCCGCATGCAAGTATCTAAGGAGAAAATGCTCAGAAGAGTGTGTGTTCGCTCCTTACTTCCCTATGAACAAACAAGCTCAGTACACAGCAGTCCACAAAGTATTTGGATCTAGTCACGTAGCTTTACTTCTCAATGATGTTCATCCAAATCAGAGAGAACATGCTATGGACTCACTTGCTTTTGAGGCACAAGCTCGTCTTGTTGACCCTATCTATGGCTGCAGTGCTATTATTTACCACCTTCAATGTCAGCTTAAAGACCTTCAAAGCCAACTTGTAATGGTTAACGAAGAACTCGCCTCTTTCAATGCTGTCGTGCCATCGTTTACTAATCAAGAAAACCACATTCCTACGATACCGGATCTGTCTCGTGAAAGTTTTTTAAGGACTCAACTGTTACGTGAAGATGCTCAATGTTTTGCATCTGTCCATGAAGAAAATATATTATGAAAGATTTGAACCATGCTTATTGTAATCATGGAACCTTTATTTTATTTTTTTGGTTTTTAACCTTTATTTATTTATTTTACAGTAATATCACAAAGCGTTTTTTACTTCTTCAATAACTCTTTTTAATATCACTTTCCTTTTGTTTTACAATTAAATTTGATCTTTTATTTGTTTTGAATTTCTCTGAATATTAATATAAACAAGTAGTTTTGTTCTAAACAATAATTTCTAAACTCAAACACTATATACCGAAAACTAATCTTAAATACTAAATTCTTATTTCTATATTGTAATTCTAAACCTTAAATAATAAATAGTAAATCTAAACACTAAATACTAAAACTTAACTATAAATAGTAAATCATAACCCCTAAATAATAAATATTAAACNTAATGCAATTTTGTCAAATAAAATATATTTAATAGTGTTAGAAAAAATTTCTCTTAAAATAATTCAATTTAATTAGACATCTATCCAACATAATGTCATATATAAGAATTATTTTTCATGAATGTGTACGTCAATCTTACGAACACATTCATGGATATTATAAGAATTGTCTTTTATTTTTATTTTTTTGTAAACACTACATGTCAACCTCCGTTAACGAAAGTTTAACAGTGTTAGCGAATTTATAGATTTTAATCGGTATTAGATAGATTGTAGAAAAATAAAAAAATCTATCATATAGTTTTAAGCATAATTCGATATTTTATAAGTATTAACGATAAAATAACAACGTTTAGAAAGAAATATACCAAAAACCTAGTTAACAATATACGATATCTTTATTTAAAACCAGGGAGTTGTGCAATAAGTTTACTGCATTTGCTACTAAGAACATTAGCTGGCAAAAGATAAAGAACTCAACACTTAATAGTAGGTATAGTCTAGCAATTTGGTTAAAAATAATATTTTGTTTTGTCACATGTATATAGATAAATAATGTAACACTGATAAGTGATAAGTCCTATACTTTGGTTAAAATTAATATTTTATGGAAACAAAATTTAATATTTTGTAGCAGTGTTCCCATGCACAATTGTAAATTCAATAAACTGTTATTAAAATACATATATACTAGATTATAGCCTAACCATTTTACCGCGTGAGAAAATATATTCAACATATATTTTTACTATATATATAAAGATATATGAAATAGAGTTACGATGTATTTTATATATAGTAATTTTAAATTTGAAATCAATGATATAACAGTAATTAAAATATGTTAGTATGTATTTTTGGTATTTTTGTTAGTTTTTATATTGTTTACTTTATATAATATATTAATAATTGTAATTTTTATTTTTATAGTATATATTTATCAATAACTATATCTTAGTAGATGTGATTGTATTTTGCAAGTTTTTAGGATGTAAAGTAATGACAGATGTGATAAAATATTTTAATTGGAATAAGACAAATTATATATAAATATATACAAATAACATTACATCATATTAATATATATTGTTAGAATCTCTGTACAATTTTTTTAATAAGATCAGTTTTTACTTAGTAATGTTTTTTTTTTTTTTTTNTTTTTTTGTTAAAGTAAAATATATATATGCTAGTATGTTACATCAAAAAACACTGTAATATATTAGTAAATTTGATTTTCCTTAAACCGGTTTAATTACAAAAATATTATTTATAAACAACGCAACATTTATTTTTAAAATAACATTATTTAAAAAAAAACACTATTGATTTAATCTAAAAGAATTCTTCAAACTCTAAAATCTAAAAAAGTTTACTGAATGAAAAGTGTGCAGCATCTGTAGAGAGAAATAAAATTCTACGATATTTAGGTAAGTAAATTCAATTTATTATTTTCATGATCTCATATATTAAAAATGTATACTTTAAAGATCAAAAGACAATAAATTCTTTAAAATATATTACGTATAAGTAATCAACTAACTAGAATAGTGATAAAAAGAACATACAAAATATTAGTGAAGAATATAGCGAAGTAGATAATATACACATATGGAAATTTCTACGCCCGTTCTATTTTTTTCCATATTTTTAAAAATTGTTTTTTATGGAATTCCGGTAATATTGGTAAAATATTTTTAATATATGTTTAGGTAAAAAATTTCACCACGAAAATATTCCTAAAAAAAACTAAAATAATAAATTCATTAAATGAAGTATGTTATGTCACTACAAGACAAATATTATTGTGATGGAATTTAGAGATAAAAGTATGTTGTGTCACTACAAAATAATTGTATTATTGTGATGAAATTTAGAGATGAAATTAAGTATGTTATGTCATAAAAATAAATATGCTATGTCACTACAAAAAAAATATTTGTCATAAATTTGTGATGTTTTATTTACTATAATATGACTAAATTTATTTATCACAACAATAAATTAATTATAATATTGTGACAGTATATATCATTACCAAAATTTGTTATAATTTTTGACGAAAATATAACTATATTAATAGTAATAAAAGTTATAACATTGTTATGACAAAATTTTAAGGTATATTTTTGTTAAAAATCGTGATTTAATAGACTATATGCTAGTGACATATTGGTATAATAAAATTAATCTCACATATACAATTTTTTTTATAAATAGTGGTAGTATTTTCCTGTAAATGCCAAGCTGATTTTGTAATAAATAATATGTCATAATTGTTTATCCTATTTAAAACATCTAAACTATAATCCTTTATTTTATTTTTTAGTTTCTGATATTTTTGGTTACTATATTTTTTTTTGGTTATTAAAAAATCAGGAAATATGTTCAAATATTAAGATTTGTTGTCTAAGACTAACTACCTCGTCCACTTCTCCACTACATTTTAGGTAAAATTTTTTAATTTTTTTCTTTGTCTCATTTTATTTCGTCACTTCCACTATTTTCAGTATCAAATATTTTTTTTTAATTTAACTTTTCAAATATTTTCCTAAACCATGGTTTTTATAATCAATAAATGCATATACTTATGTAACAATCATGAAATTCGAGTTCCCTAACTGATTCTTTTGAATCCAAGTAAGTGTTTTGAAATATGTTCTTAAAGTTTTACAACTACTATTTTCACTTATGTATCTTTTGACATCTATAAATTTTTTTTATATAGTTCTTTCTCCAAAATAAAATAAAAATTGTATGTATTTCTCTTTGCTATTTTTCTATTCCATCATTTATAGCAATTAACATTTAAATTTAATTTCCAAACAAATTTTGATAAAGAAATTTAAAATCTATGATAATATATATATAAATATATGTTGTTTATATACATTTATTTTTTTATATTAACAGTTCGAATGAAATAATTAAAAGCTAAACTGAAAAAATCGTAATGAGAATTAATTTTTAAAAATTGATTTGAAATCATGAAAAGATAATTCATTTTTTCTTTTAGATTCAACAAGTTTTTATATATTGATTCATTCAACCTTTTCACAAGTTCACATGAGTTAAGTTTAACATCTCCATAATTTTAATTTGCTTTCGTCTTAAACTCTATCTATGTTTTCTCTTTTATTTAGAATAATATTTATTTTTAGTTCTCTAATCTTAAAAGACTTTATCTATATTTTTTATGTTCTACTTTTATGATTATATATATTTTTTTTATTGTTATTATTATATATCATTATTATTTGTGACGGAATAGTATATATATTTAAATGTAGCAATATTGTTACTTGTTAAAAAAAATTAATGATGTTATTGCAACCATTTAAAATCATAATAAATATTTTCATCACAATGAAAATATTTTTATTGTAATGTAACTATTGTAACAATATAAATTCTTTCTTGTTGTGTATAAAATTTTGTTAGAAATATTAAAAACAAATAAGAAAAGAAATGAAAATATAAAATTGTAAGCATTATATAAATATGATAGTTAAATTTTTTATGTACTAATTTTGAACATGGTATATTTTGGTAAAATAAAAAATTAACAATTGTTAAAATGTCAACTTTGAGGAAAACTAGTTTGAAAACTAAGAAAAAAAAAACAAAAAGATAATATACATAATATCAAATAATTATTAAAAAATTATATTATCAAATATATGTGAATAGTTGATTTTTAAATTACAATTTATTAGGAAAAATTATAAATACACTGTTATATGTGGTTTACAGGAAAATCTCAGTCCACATTTATTTTTTCCGCTTCCTCCGCAATCAGATTCATTCTTGTTTCTATGCATTTTAAATTTTTGTTGGTTTGAGTCGATCGGTTTCTCAAACTCAAAAATATCTGAACTGT
This sequence comes from Leavenworthia alabamica, assembly GCA_000411055.1. Classification (NCBI taxonomy): domain Eukaryota; kingdom Viridiplantae; phylum Streptophyta; class Magnoliopsida; order Brassicales; family Brassicaceae; genus Leavenworthia; species Leavenworthia alabamica. The sequence goes on from KE157359.1 coordinate 37,452, forward strand.
ATGTTTATTTTAATTTTGAGTTTGTGAATTTTTTTCATCTTGAATTGATTAATATAAATATCATTCTTCAAAATTTCTTAAAATTATATTAGGAAAAAACAATTTCTTATATTTATATACTTTTTAGATGAATAACAACATTTTTATTATATATACTACCACTTCTATATTTATCTCACTATTATGTTTTTCACCATTATAATATTTTATTAATAACTTACCAATTAGTTGATCATTTTTTACATAATATACAACAAAACTTGAAAATTTTATCAATCTAATTTGGTTTGAAGTATATATATTATTATTTAAACTTATTGCATATTTTTCACCAACTTTTGTCTCGGTTTTTTTTTATTTTTGGTTAAAATTGTTCATCGCTACAACAAAAATCATCAATTAGTTTTTTTTTTATAATTATGTTTGCGTTTTTATAATTATTTCTAAATCCAAATTTTGTTCTTTATTGAATATAGCAAGATTTTCGTCTACATGGTCAATAACTTGGTAAGTGTATACGTATCATTCATATATTTTCTTTATTAACTTTTTTATAATTGTTATTAATTTCAATTTGTTTTGTTTAATATTGTTCGCTAATTTGGTAAGGAAGAAATAGCATGGAGCATTATAATCTAGTTGATGATTATATGTTTGTGATAGCATATTCTTTGGCTGATAGTTTAATTTTATAAATTACTAAGTTTAAGATGTAGAATTAACAACAACAAGCCAAAATAACACATTTTAGTGAAATTTTAGTTATTGAATCATGAGCTCAATGTTATTGATGATGGTGGAGGTAAGTTTTTTTTTATTAATGTATTACCCATATGTCATTTGACGTGTATTTATTTGGTTTATAGTTTTTTGAACTAATTATATATTATTTAGGTATGCTATTAGAAAAGTAAATTATATTTTACATATACGTAACATTATAGAAAATGCTGAATCATTTTTTAATATTTTCAAATGATACTAATGATTATAGTTTTATATTTAGTAAATCCATTCACTAATAAAAAAACAGAAAATATGTCATATTCATTAATATGAAGTTAAAACAAATTTCTTTTAAACTAAAAGGAGTAATAAATTAAATGAGGAGTAAAGAAGCAAGGAACAATTACAAACAAAAAATCATCAGAACGTAGTGATTTTTGTCGTATCAACAAAACGATGTCGTTTCTAAGTTCTCTTTCTGGACCAATACTTCCTTTTGTCTTTCTCATTCCCTGTTCTATCTTTTTCCTCAAATTCAGATATTTTTATTATCTCGTTTTGCTAAATCCTTGTCGATTCCAGCTACTGAGAGATTATCTTATCTTCTAAAGATTTGGATGAATCTGATGTAATTAAGAGAGTAAAAACAGAGAAATGAATCCGTCGGGTAATTTACCGATTGATTTACCGATTATGCACGAAAGTGATCGTTACGACTTCGTCAAAGATATTGGTTCTGGTAATTTCGGCGTAGCTCGTCTCATGACTGATAGACTTACCAATGAGCTTGTTGCTGTTAAGTATATCGAGAGAGGAGACAAGGTTTGTTATATATTTTTAGTCTGGTTTATTTATTAGTGTTACGATTTGTCGGTTTAGTTTCCAGATTTAGTAGCTTTCCTTTTTTAGATTTATTCGATTTAGCTTTTAAAGGTTTTTAAAAAGTGGTTAAATTTATAACTAAAGTTTTGATATTTCTTAATGTTTTCAAATTTTTCAGTTATGAATATAAATTATTGTGATTGGTACTTTTTTATGTGTTACAGATTGATGAGAATGTTCAAAGGGAAATAATAAACCATAGATCACTGAGACATCCTAATATTGTCAGGTTTAAAGAGGTAACTAATTATAAACATCTTTTTTGATGTGTGTTTTGTATGATTTAGAGTTTTTGTTTATGATGTTTAAGGTGATTTTGACACCTACTCATTTGGCTATTGTAATGGAATATGCTGCTGGTGGAGAACTTTATGAACGGATTTGTAATGCTGGGAGGTTTAGTGAAGATGAGGTTTAGATCCTCATTTATATATTTCTCTTACTCTGTTGTTGTATTATCTATAATCTAATCTTTTGAGTTTGTTCCTTGTTTAATGTTAATAGGCTCGGTTCTTCTTTCAGCAACTTATATCTGGAGTTAGCTATTGTCATGCTATGGTATACAAAGCAGTTTCTTTTTATTGTCTGTCTATGGAAGGTTTAACTATATACTCAAATGTAAAGTTTTGTGTTTATATATGAAGCAAATATGTCATCGGGATCTGAAGCTGGAAAATACATTGTTAGATGGAAGTCCTGCTCCTCGTTTGAAAATATGTGATTTTGGTTATTCCAAGGTATTATTTCTCTCTAGGTTGCTGTACTAATGTCCTGAGCTGAAGTAGCCAAGAACACTTTGTGATTCCTACTGACTAGTTTTGAAATGATTGTGTTTATGCTATTTAGTCTTATTTGTGTGTTTCTTTGTTTGTTTCAGTCTTCTGTTCTTCATTCACAACCTAAGTCAACTGTTGGTACTCCTGCATATATTGCACCAGAGATTCTTCTTAGACAAGAATATGATGGCAAGGTTAAGACAATGAGACCAATTTCTCTGTCTTATTCATGATTTTTGTTAATACTACTTGAATAGTCCTCTGAGTTACATGATGTTACTATTCTCAGAGTGCAGATGTATGGTCATGTGGTGTAACCTTATATGTTATGTTGGTTGGAGCTTATCCATTTGAAGATCCGCAAGAACCACGAGATTATCGAAAGACAATACAAGTAACGCTTTTTTTAACCTTCTTTTACTTATTATCCTTTAAAACTTCGATTGTATGAGTTTCTTTCTCTGTTGATCTTAAAATTACAGAGAATCCTTAGTGTCACATACTCAATCCCTGAAGACTTACAACTTTCACCAGAATGTCGCCATCTAATATCGAGGATTTTCGTGGCTGATCCTGCAACTGTAAGTTTTTACACTTCTTTAAAGCATTTTGAGTTGTGAATACAAAAATTGAGAGAGATGAAATTGTGAGCAGAGAATTAGTATTCCAGAGATTAGATCTCATGAATGGTTCTTGAAGAATCTTCCTGGTGATTTAATGGATGAGAATATAATGGGTAGTCAGTTCCAAGAGCCAGAGCAACCGATGCAGAGCCTTGATACTATAATGCAGATAATATCAGAAGCTACAATTCCAGCTGTTAGAAACCGTTGTCTTGATGATTTCATGGCTGATAATCTTTATCTAGATGATGATGATGATATGGATGACTTTGATTCTGAATCTGAGATTGATGTTGATAGTAGTGGTGAAATAGTATATGCTCTCTAAGATTCTCGATGAGACAATATCTGTTTTGTCTGTACTGTTTTGTCTGAAAAAGCTTTGGTTTCACACACACATATATATATATATATATATATATATATATATATATATATATATAT
>KE157362.1:0-11519 GCA_000411055.1 Leavenworthia alabamica
GGGTGATGATGGAGTACCCGGTCGATCGGGTGAAACGAACGTCCTGAGTACAATTTCTTCGTGTTTTATCAAACCGATCCTTTTAACTTCTAGTGCTCCTTTCCATAGCCAAATTACCTGACAAAGGACGAAAACTAGCCAAAACCGATAAAAATCCGAAAACTCGAAGTTAGAAAAACCGGTAAAATACGAATATATTAGTTACAACCAAACACATAGAGAAAAAATCTAGATCCTTCCCAAACAAACAAGTACAAAAGTGAATAGAATCTAACCAGTGTCTAACCTGAAACCATTTGTTATGTTCATCCTCTCATCCAAGTTTCAAACTATAGTGATTCCTTACAAAATTGTGTTCTATCCCTTGCTAACGGAAATTCCAGATTCATTCCATACCAAACTTAGCGTACCACCAATATGATACGGTCAGTTTTAACCCTAGATATACTGCAATTGCAGTCTATACAGTAGTACAAAATGTATCGTATCCACAGGGAGCAATGATCACACAATGATTCATAAAGTTCAAAAACTAAACTGAGGCAAAGTAAATTGTGAAAATGTGTTCTGTATCAAACTAAAGATTAACTAACAAAGGTTTTAAACTCAGTAAAGAAAGCACTAGGTACTAGGGACTTGGGATTGAGGTTTCGGAAATCGAACTACAATTTAGGATCATTACTAAACCGCATCAGACTCAAACACAAACGATCTACCATACTACTTCCGCAGCTATGCTAGCTAATGATTCAGAATCCGAGCATCTAAGCTTCCGCTTGATCTCGGCAAGAATGATCATGCATTAATCAAAAGTTTGATATGTCTACGGTCTCCTAACACTCAGCTTCCGTTGGTTTAGGACTTAACCGCATCATCTACACTAGTTCCAATAGTTCACAAGCTTTCGGAATGTGAATCTAACCTAACATGATCTAATTCATTGATCAAGTGAATCAGATTAGCAAATTCAATGTAGATGATAATGAATCCATGATCTAACATCCTATCTNATCCACCAGAACATCCATGTTTTCAGATTCCAAGCTCCCAAGTGTGCAAATTCCTAAACTTGAACTCCGAAACCTGTATAATGACTCAAAATAGACCAAAAACTCTAAAATGGACACGACTTGTCCGTAAAAACGACTCAAAATACAACATATAACAATACAACCTCAAAATGGCCCTTCTAACCACATGACATCACACGGATATAATGCATGAGTGAACCACATTATAACTTTATCCTCATAATCTCAACTAGTACAGTTCCCCTAAGTCATGACCATATTCGCACTCTAAACGGTTTAAGGCCTCACGCCGAATGTACATGCTTCTGAACTCAGAAACAAAGTCGTCCCAAATAAACACAACACTGACACGTCTGGCAACCACACACTTCTACTAGAAATGAGCATTGCCCTCTAAATAATGAGTAGCCAGATCAAGCTTGTAACCTTCCAGACACCTCACTGATCGGAAACTCCTCCCCATACGGTCAAACCACTCCTCCGCCTCTTCTGCCTTCGAACTGCCAGCAACAGAATTGACTCCGAAATGGTGCAAATAATCCAGCACGCTCAAGTACGTAGTTCCTGCTGGCCCTATTCTGGGAACCCAACTGGTACTCCCATTTTCTCTGAAACAACCGGAAATGGTATCGGAACTGGTGCTGGGACTGGTACCCAAGTCTGTTCAACCAAGGTCGCTAACAGATACAACATAACAGCTTTCCACAGCGGCTGATCTCCTCCCAGAACTGTTTCTGGTAGCGGTGCCTCAACACCCACATCAACAGGCTCAGCCTGTGCTGCATGCTCAGCGACACCCACACTGGCCTATCCCAAAAAAGTGTTATGTGCCGACTCAGCACTAGACCTACCACGCCCTCGTCCACGACGACCAAATCCGCAATAACATTCACGGATAACTGCATCAGAATTTTCAGAATTAACCATCTAGAAATTCACTCAACTCAAATAAATACTCAAACAATAAAATAACTCAAAATGAGGATTACCGTGGAACCGTTTGGCTAGAGGATGGTATACTATTACGACTCAAAACTCAAAATAAATTTAGAGTGTCCTAGAAATATTTCCGCTCTGATACCAAATTGAAACAACTAGACTCAAAACCACTACTTTTAAAATTTTTTATTACTTAACTAGTAATCCCGTACTTATCGGTTATAATGTCCGGATTAACTTATTTAAAATAATTACTAAGTCCTCATAAACTCCAACAAATAGATAAACTCAAATCATGATATCAATAATTAAATCTCTAATTTACCTAGACACTTCTAGATTTTCTCATTTTTCATATTCTCAAATTCTCAATTATCAATTCTCGTTTTATTTTCTCAAATGTGATAACCGGTATGAAATCGTTACACCCGGTTATCAATACTTACTTAACATGTGATGAACGATTTTTAACTCGTTACGCCCGAACATCATATTTACTCGAAAACCGGTTTTTACTCGTTACCCCTGCTGACTAGAAATCAGATCTCAATTAATGGTTTACTCAAAGTTTTTCTTAATTTTAACCATTTTACTCAATTACTCATTACTCAAAATTTAAACTCAATTTTTCAACCCATCATTAAACCGAGACAATTTAAACTCAATTTTTCAACCCATCATTAAACCGAGACCGGTTTAATTAATTACTCAAACAACACACAAACTCAAACACCACACAAAACTCAAACACACATAACCAAGACCACACAATCAATAGAACTCAAGAAACCAATCAAACTCATCGAACCACGGTCATGCACACACTTTAACGCCTTTGGTCCACGAAATGACCAAAATAACCTTGACCCATAAAATTTATGAAATACCCCTAAAAATATTTTAGGCAACACTTAGTAATTATTCTAAAAATCTTAACTCAATTGAATCCCATAAACTTTTCCGAGATTCCAAAAACTGATTTATACCCAAACTAAAATAGTTCAAAAACTTACATAAATTATCATCCTCAAAGATTAAGTCACAGAACGAAATCTAACAGTCAAATACACAATCCAACCGTTGAAAATCAAATTCTAGATGTTTTGAAGCTGCTCACAAAATGTTTTAAAGATCTGAACATAGATCAACTCGGGATCTAACTTTGAATACACATTGGTCTAAATCGCGTCTGCAATATATAACCTCATAAAAACGTGAATAACTCTTAGATTATAAACTCAAATTCAAATCCGTAAATTGGTTAATCTAGATATAAGTCTCAACTATATCTCCACAAAAAATCGATTTGATTTTTTAAACGTATTTTATACCATGACATATCAATTCTATCTGCATTATCTTCATGTGTAGACTTCACTTTCTTTTTTTTGAACCACACTTAGAACATTTATTTCTCTCTTTGAAGGTGGCCACAAAAATTATAACAAAAACTAGAGTCTTTTTTATTTTTTTTAGGTTTAGGGTTTGTGTTTTATTTCTGAATTGTTAAGTGATTATCCTAATCACTTAAAACAATTATCTAGGCTTTTAGGCCCAAACTCTCTATAACACAAAATTAAAACCCTAAAGTTAAAAACCCACTTATGTGATCACTTAAGTCTTTTTTGGGCTTTTGACCTAGTTTTTAATTGATCACTTAAATAATTAAAAGATTTAGAATTTTCCAAACATAGCTTCTTTTAATTATTTATTAACTCCTTTTGGCTTTTAAAACCAAACTCTTTAAATCAATTAATAATTAAAGATCTGTAGGGTTAATTATTTAATTAATCCTTATGGGTTTACAGAACTAATCACACAACTTCACAGCAAAAAATGTTTAACTCCGAACAACTCATCAATCACGACATCTCAGAAGCTTCAAAAAATAAATTTTGGCAATACTCGGTTCTCTAGTCGGTCCAAATGTTGTGGTTCAATTTATTCGGTTCAATGTCATAGTAAACCGATCTGGCCAAGATCGATAAACCAAACTCGGCAAAGCATAACCCTAATCGGTTTTGTGATCCTAAACCAGATCACGGATGTTATAACCCTATGTCCACTCTAGGCCCAATGGGTTTCTACGTCCTCTATAGGCCCATTGGGCCTCATTCTCGTCCAACGGTTGGTGTATTATTTTTCTGAGGCTCTAAGAATTTTTGACTGCCCTTACAAATCACCACATTATCTTTTTTTTTGTGTTGACCTCACTTACACAGTACCAACAATCACTTCCCGATAGATCACTCATCCTAGTACTACTCCAGTCCAAGCACGCTTAACTGCAGAGTTCATAAGAAATGATTGACCGAAAAGATAAGTGCACTTTTGGTAATATTGGTAGCCAAATCAAATGTCTTAAGCCTCTTCTCATGCACCACCATACCAGAACCTCGGATGTTACAATCACCCCTACCCAAAGAGCGCAACGTCCTCGTTGCACACAAGGACTGCCTCGCCTAGGTCAGAATTAGTTTATCACACCCTCTCTGATACCAAATGTAATACCCTGACCGTTATCATCCGTGAGCACCCTAATGTTTCCTCTAGATCCGTGGATGACCCCATGTCCACTCTAGGCTCATTGGGCCTCCACGTCCTCTCTAGGCCCATTGGGCCTCATCCTCGTCTGACGGTCGGTGCATTATTTTTTTGAGGCTCTAAGACTTGTTTACTGTCCCTACAAATCACCACATGATCTTTCCTTGTGCGTTGCCCTCACTTACACAGTACCGACAATTACTTCCTGGTAGTTCACCCATCCTAGTACTACTCTAGTCCAAGCACGCTTAATTGCAGAGTTCTGAATGAATGATTGACCAAAAAGATAAGTGCACTTTGGTGACATAGGTAGCCAAATCAAATGTCTTAACCTCTTCTCATGCACCACCATACCAGAACCTAAGATCTTACAATTGGATTGTTGATGCCGTACATTTTAGATAATTTCATCGATGATTTTGAAAAGTTTATTGAACATATTTATTAGGTTCTAAAGCAAATTTGAATGAGAATCTAGTATATCACTTACATTATTGCTCTTATGAGTGATTTATTTTTATGCTTTTCTTTGTTTTCTTATTTCTTTCATAGTATTCATCGTTCAATTGAGATTTTTCAAAATGGTTAACTATCCTTTACAGAATTTAATGTAGATTAGCTTTGATTAAATAAAATATTATAGTAGTAGATTAATCATGAGTTATTTATTCTGTTTTTTCCAACATATGCAGATGACAAATATCATTCAGGTTGACGCTCTAACACATGTGAATTGTGACATTGAGAACGTTGATGTGTCAGCTGATTGTGATCCCAATTCGGTTCGTAGGCTGATAGAAAACAAGTTGTCATTATTGGGATACAATAATAGTTTTTTTGCCTTGCCCGAATGTATTACTCCATGTGTTCAGGAAGCTTTGGAGAGTGTTGAGGTTGACTTTATCTATGCTTACACTACTTCGCCTAATACAGCTAACCGGGTGATCGTGGACTACATGAATTTTGGCTGCTAGATCATCCACCTCTCCAAAACATCATCCTAATCGCAGGAGATCACTATTATGTTAAACTCATTCAACAATTGAAGAATTCAAGACTCAATATAACACTTGTCTATCCATATGGTCCATCGTCCTCAACGAAGTTGTTAAAATCGTGCAACTCAAAAGTATAATGAATACATTTCCTTAGTTTGGATGGTATCTCTAAAATTGATAGAGGTAAATTAATTGACGCTAATGAAAGCGCAAATTAATACATTCAAGAATAAAAGATTTCTGAAGGTAAGAATGAAATCTAGGATTCAAGAACAAATAATGATAACTCAAGAAATTTATGAAGAAGAAGACTTGTCAATTAGGTTATTCGTGCTTCCCTAAACAACTAAGAAATTATCTATATATAGATCATATAACCGACTTCTCAAAGCCAAACAAGAGTAAAAATAGAAAAACCCAAACAAAAACAATACTAAAACGTTTCTTGAAGCCCAATAAACAGTCCACGTAGACTATCGTAATCCCATATCAAATTCCCCTTCTTCAAACAATCTTATTCTCAAAGTTGGATGCGAATAACGGATACTTCCTTTGCAACTCATAAAGCACTTCCCATGTGCCTTTTTCCATGTAGATGCAAAAAACAAAAATCCCTTAAAAATCAAACCGGAAAATAAAAACATTAAAAATCTTTGTAAAAAATCCAAATCCGAAACCGATCCGAAACCTAAAAATATTTAATCCGTAAACCAATCGATTTTAATATTTAAATCTGTTTGGTTTTGGTTTGCATTTTGAATCGGTTTTTGGATTTCGGATTTATACCCACCCTAGTACTTATTATCACATTTAGCATTTAACTAGAGATCCAGTCTAATCAATAATTGAGATGTTAAAGCCCACTCAGCTTGTACGTGTCAGTTGGTTCCAAGAAATTGAAGATTAAATAACATAAAAAGATTCAGAGGAAGAAAATTTATTGAGTTATATGAATTTTAAAGAGTGAATTTAAAAAAAAATATTATTGTCATTCAATTATAAATTTTAACTATAGTTAAACTCGTGATACACTGCGGATTAATTATTTAGTATAAATTAATATTTTTATTAATTTTATTTGTGTAATTTTTATTGTTATTTTTATTTTATTATTGTTTATAACTTTTATAGTATTAAAATTAAAATAGAGTAAGATATATATATAAAAAATTAATACATTTCTTTATATATGAATTTTTTATAATTTGATTATTATTTATGTTATAAAATTTAATTATTTTTAAATATGTATAATGTCTCAATATAAATGCACATATTATATGACAAATATTTAGATTTTTTATATATTAAATATTAGTTATATAAACTATAAGATAAAAATAAAAAAGTTTATCTATTTGGATAAAAAAATTTCAAGTACATAGAAATTTATTATTATATCTTAAGTATCTATTTGCATGATGAAATATATTTGTTATTTGTTTTTATGATTGAGTAATAATAGAAATACATAATTTTCAATTGAAAACATGATTAAAATGATGATATAGGATAGTAACCGAAAATAAATATGTTAAATATGGAAGCAAAATAACTTTTATAACTTTTATAAATAAATTTACTAAATAATTATATTCTATTTTCTAAAAATAAAAACAAAACCCTACTTATAACTTTTATAAATAAATTTACTAAATAATTATGTGAACTATTATAACTATAACCATAATCAAAGATATTAAATTGAACATGAGAAATATACATTTACAATTTTTGTTTGATATTTCTAAAATAATGATTTGAATTTTTAATTTAAAAATAAAATAAACTGTTAATAAAAAACTAAACTAAAACAATTAGAATAATAATATAAGTTTAAATATCAATAATATTTTATAAATCTAAAATCAATACACATTTGTTTTTAATATTCGTCATGAGCATAATATCCATCATATCGAATTCAGGTAAAACCCGATCAGATTTAGGTTTGTCTGGTTTTGACATCTATAATCTTATGAAATAATTTTGTTTTTTAGATCGGATTCGGGATAGTTCGGATTTAAAATCTCAAATCCGACGAAAACTTAAAATAGATTGACACCCAAAATTTTATGCTTTTTTATATCCAAAAACTCAAAAATATTTTTTAAACTCAAATTTGCACCCAGAAACTTTATAACATCCTAAATCTATTTTTCTAACGTAATTATCTATTTTTTTAAATCCGAAAAATCCGATTATCCTAACATCTACTCTAAGGTGGGGTTATTGAATTTGGTATTTTAATAGATTTGATTGTATATTAGAAATACAATAAAATCATGTGTTATTTAATTATATAATTAAAATAATACAATAAAATACATTGTTATTGGATTAGACATTCGTTTGTTGATTTTGAAATACATTAAAAACTAATGTTATTCAATTATAACTTCATTTATTTGTACTTATATTACAATGGATTTTATTATATTTTTAATATAAAACAAGAGTAAACAAAATACCACCATTTCCCCTAGTATTTCAAAATACCTTCAAAATTAAAATACATCAAAATCATTTCAAATCTAGTTTGAATAACATCCCCTAAATCTAAATTTCATCCGTTATCCAAAATCAAAAACTAAAATTACTCAAGATATATTACTAATTTTTGAATATCCGATCGATTTTTAGGTGGGGTTATTCAATTATGTATTTTAATATATTTGATTGTATTTTAAAAATACAATCAAATTATATGTTATTCAATTGTGTATTTTAAAAGGTACAAAAAATACATTGTTATTGGATTTAGTATTTGATTGTTGATTTTAAAATACATTAAAATCAAGTGTTATTCAATGTTGATTTGATTTATTTATATTTGGATTTAAATGTATTTTATTTTATTTTTTTTCTAAAACATGTGTAATCAAAATACCATCATTTTAGGTAGTATTTTAAAATATATTTTCAACTAAAATGCAATAAAATTATTTTAAATACTAATTCAATAACATCCCCTTAGGTAAATCCAAGTCCGATACAAAATCCATAGATAAAAACCTCATAAGTTTTATAAATTCAATTTTTTTCCTACTTAATTACCTAAATTTTTTAATATAAAAAACTCGATAATTCTAACATTTATCCTAAACTCGAATTCATCCGATTAACTGATACCAAAAACTAAAATTACTCAGGTTAGATTACTAGTTTTCGCCTTTTCGGATATTCGGTCAGATTTTAGGTAAAATCTAAATCTGATCCGAAACTAACATGTATAGACTTCAACATCTAAAACAAATTTGAGAGGATTTGATCTTAACTGTTGTTTTATTTTTGGTTTAAATATTAATTTATAATTAAATGATTGAATAAATCAAGTGAATAAATCAAGTGAATTGAATATATTTCTCGATTAAATGAGATTTTTTTAAAAATAATGATTTGTGAATATTCAGGAGATAATAAATGAAATATAAATAATTATAAATAGAATTTAGTTAAATGTAATTTTCTGTTTAGATGTAAATTTAAAATTTATGATATTTGTTTTAGCAATAATCATAAAATTTGTATTTCAATTTTAATAGTTATGTTCACATCTCCTAATTTATTTAAAAAAATCAAAAATATTATATTTAACAAACATTAAATATGTTAATTTAAATTTTCGATAATATTTTACCGAATATATATTTTAAAACAAATTTATATAAAAATTAATTATTAATTTATATTTGAAAAAGAAATATATTGATAAATGTATGATAAACAATCGAATACATTATTTAATTAATTCAAAATTAGAAATATAAATTATTATAAATTAAAATTAATTAAAAGTAATTTTGTATTTGTATACAAATTTAAAATTTATGATGTTTGGCTAGCCAGAAAACCAGAAAAATTGATGTGCATTACCAATACATTTAGCATTTAACTAGAGATCCAATCTAAATCAATAATTGAGATGTTAAAGCCCACTCAGCTTATACATGTAAGTTGGGTCCAAGAAATTGAAGATAAAATAACATAAAAAGATTCAGAGGAAAATTAAAGAAAATTTATTGAGTTCTCTGATTTTTAAAGAGTGAATTTTTTTTTAAAATTATTGTTATTTAATTATAAATTTTTAAAACTCTATTAAAGCCGCCACATCATCACGTCCAACAACTACTGAGGGCTTGATTGGTTCTCCCGCTATCACCCGCAAACNGTTTTTAATAGCTTTAAACCGCTTAAAATCGCTAAATTCTAAAAGCTCCTTTCCGCAAGCGTTTGCGGTTGCGTTTAGTGAAAATATTTTTTATACAATTATATTCTCTAAAACAGTAAAAAATAATTAATTCATTTTAAAATACTTATAACTTAACTAAATTTTAAAATGACTAAAACATAAATAGATAAAAATATTCATTTTAATATCAAATTCTGAATTAAATTTAAGTCATGAAATAAAATAACAATTATAAAAATAAGATATTTTAAATACCAAATAAATTAATATCTTTTATTAATATATTACTAAACAAATATAAAAGTTAAATCATAAAATAAAAGATTTAAAATATCAAATATATCGTCCATTAATAAACTATTAAGCTAGTATAAAAGTCAAATCATAGAAATCATAGTATAATAAAAACTTAAATCAAATATTTTAATCATAATTCACAAAAAGATTGTGAAAAGGTCACAAATAGAGTTGAACCAAGTAACATTGCAAAGGCATAATTTCGAACTTCTAAATTATTATATGTTTTTATGATTTATAATTCAATTAAAATTAATTAATTTTTATTATATATTATATATTCTTAGTGATTTTTAATTTAACCGTTATTTCATCCGCTTGGTCAACCAACACAAATTTGTTGCAAACGCTGCATTTTTTAATTGTTAAACCAATCGTTTAAACCATTTCATAATGATTAAAATCGTAACCATCCACTCCCACAAAGTTCTGCAATCTCAATTGTACCTGCTGCATTTAAACTAGTCGAACCCCTGGATCAAGAAGGGGTAGACCACATAAAGCGTACCAGATGAGACATTGAGACCATACTACAAAACGCACGTTAGAATGGACAACATACACCACCACAACGCAATTTAGGAGACAAGCCACAGATACTCCCAACTGTCAACAACATGAAATCTACAATGCATCATGCACTCAACTTCGCTCCCCAAATCGCGAAGGTGTTAGAAGGATCCAAACAAACATTTCCATGTTTACCCCAAGATTACTCAACGATGATCTCGGAAGACTCAGAAGATATAATCAGCAGATAAATCATTATTCAATTGATAAGTCATCCTCTTAAGCAATGTTTTACTTCATTACAAAGCTACGGTTTATATTAACATAAATGACACACTTAATAAAAAATATTACAAAAAAAGAGTAAAAATTATCAAACTTTAATAACTACCGGAGCTACAAACCTCTCCGGTGAAGGATTATCGCCGCCGTCATCAAAATTAAGACTGTAACTTCTGAGGTCATACGTGAAATCCACATCCCTCCTCATTTTCTTCTTCTTCCCACAGCTAAAACTTCTTATAAAAATTTTCCACTTTGGCCCCACAAATTTCTCTGATATCTCTTTTAGCCCCTTTAGTTTCTTTTCCCCTTTTTCTTCTTGCAAATCACCACTCCAGCCACTGCGACTACGAGACTCTTCGTCTCCTCTTCGCCATACGACTAAACTATAATTACGAAAATACCTACATCCGCAAAACGATGTCGTTTCTTCGTACTCATCGGAGAGCAAATTTTCATGATCTGCCATGTTAAAATCTGTGAAGATTGATTCTCTTTGAGAGTTTGGTTAAAGAAGAGACTCGAACGAAAAATTAGAGAGATAATAAGTGAGTAAGATTACGCCACGTGGAGTTTCGACCGTTGGATGATATACTTTCTGGGGTCACTCATTGGACTGTTATACAAATAGCGTGACAGTCTTGTGAGAGGAGCAATGGTATCTAAATCGCTGCTGGCTAATGATGAAAAACAGCTGTGAACGCGGGAGCGAAACGGTTGCTTTCT
>KE157363.1:0-35282 GCA_000411055.1 Leavenworthia alabamica
AAAAAAAAAAAAGGTCTTTTTTTTTTAATATATAATTGATTTTTATCTGTGGTTATATAAACGGCGCGAGACGGCGAGAGAGGAGAAATCTGTTAAATATGATCGGTGGTTGAAGCTTGTCATTTGCATTTTCTTGCTAAGCTTTATTGAAAGACTTTATTTTTTTTGTTTTTGTTAGTGAATTTATCTCAAAAGAGAGAAATAAAAAGGTGTATAGACATTTCGAGAGTATTGGAATGGGGAAGGTTTTGGTAATGTTGACTACAGCTGCTGCGGTTATGGCTTGTTCTGTGGCTACGGTGATGGTTAGAAGAAGGATTAAACATATGAGGAAGTGGAGGAAGGTGGTGGAGATACTTAAGGATTTAGAGGAAGCTTGTGAGACGCCATTGGGAAGGTTGAAGCAAATGGTTGATGCTATAGCTGTTGAGATGCAGGCTGGTTTGGTTTCTGATGGAGGTTCTAAGCTTAAAATGCTTCTCACTTTCGTTGATGATCTTCCCAATGGGTGAGTTTTTTTTGTTGAGAACATTTTCTTGGTGACAACAATGTAATAAGTCTCGAGACCCTTTTGTTTCAGGAGAGAGAGAGGAACTTATTATGCACTTCATCTTGGAGGCTCTTACTTTAGGATAATAAGGGTTCATCTAAGTGGCCAAAGATCATCACTTCAAGTTCAAGATATTGAACGACATTGTATACCAACTTCTTTGATGAACAGCACTAGCGAGGTGACATTGTTTTCCTCAACATTGTTCTCTACTCTAAGATCAGTTTCTTATTATACGATAAGATTAAATGCTCATATCACATGATTATTGTTTATACTTGATTTTGTAGGTTCTCTTTGACTTTCTTGCATCATCCTTGCAGAGTTTTATTGAAAAAGAAGGAAAAGAAACCAATTTGTCTCAAGACATAAAAAGGGAACTTGCTTTTACTTTTTCATTCCCAGTCAAGCAAACATCTATCTCTTCAGGAGTTCTAATTAAATGGACCAAAGGTTTTGCAATTAGTGAAATGGTTAGTTCATATTGGATACAACTTTTTATCTGTCTGCTTGATTGTGTTTTTCAACTTTTTAGATCATCCTAAAACCTCTTTTTTTTTTTTATAAATACTCTTATGAAACCACTAGGTTAATAGTATAATCATATCAGTTTGTATTATATTTTTGTAATGTACTAATGTGATTCATCTTCTAACTTTTGGAGTAAATTTTGAGGAAATGTAATCAGCATTGCTGCGTCAATTTAATGACACATTGATCTTTAATATATTAGGCTGGGGAAGACATTTCTGAATGTCTACAAGGAGCGTTGAACAAGAGAGGGCTAGATATACGTGTTGCAGCTCTTGTAAGTGTTTTACTACTGAATCAGATCCTTGGGGAACTACTGTTTTGTCATTTGGCTATGTATCGCTTGGTAAATCCCATGGTATCATGCTTGGTACTGATATTAGTTTCATTGTTTGACCAGGTGAATGACACTGTTGGGGCTCTATCCTTTGGACATTATCATGATCCAGACACAATTGCAGCTGTTGTCTTTGGAACAGGTAGTAATGCATGTTACCTTGAACGAACTGATGCCATAATCAAGTGTCAGAATCCGCGCACTACTTCTGGAAGCATGGTAATAACTATTAAGAATCGTTTCATAGTTCATTCTTAGAAACCAACCAGCAAAGTTCAGAGATTCGATCTTTCCCTTGTGATGCTTTGTTCTTGTTTGGTAGGTGGTCAATATGGAGTGGGGAAACTTTTGGTCATCTCGTCTGCCAAGAACTTCATATGACCTTGAGTTGGATGCAGAGAGTATGAATTCAAATGACATGGTAATATTTTGCTTTCATTTGTTTGGTTTTGTTCTATTGTAAGGTAATGAATTGGTGGGTATTGTTTTATAGGGCTTTGAGAAGATGATAGGAGGGATGTATCTGGGTGACATTGTTCGCAGAGTAATTCTTCGCATGTCGCAAGAGTCTGACATCTTCGGACCCATCTCATCCATTTTAGCAACGCCTTTTGTTCTGAGGTAAAGATCCATTGTGTTTCTTCTGCATCTCCATTGTGTCTGACATTTATGCATATACATATATGTTTAAATCAAATTTTCCTCCAATCTCAGAACAAATTCTGTATCAGCAATGCATGAAGATGACACACCCGAGTTACAAGAGGTAGCAAGAATCTTGAAAGAGTTAGGGGTAAGCAAACAATTTGCTCTGTTCCAAAATCATTGAAAATAAACGAATGCTAATACTGATACCTATAATCCTATGGCTCACAAATCACAGGTATCAGAAGTGCCATTGAAGGTTAGGAAACTTGTAGTGAAGATATGCGATGTAGTGACACGCAGAGCGGCCAGGCTAGCAGCAGCAGGAATTACAGGAATCTTGAAGAAAGTAGGGAGAGATGGGAGCGGGGGAGGAGGAGGAAAAAGAAGCCGCAAGAAGATGATGAGAAGAACAGTGGTAGCAGTAGAAGGAGGTCTGTATATAAATTACAAGATGTTCAGAGAATACATGGACGAAGCTCTGATAGAGATATTGGGAGAAAACGTGGCTAAACACGTAGTGATTAAGGCAATGGAAGATGGCTCCAGCATTGGCTCTGCATTGTTGCTGGCTTCATCAAATAGTGTTCAAACTATACCATCATCCGTATGAATTACTTTGTGCAGATTTAGAGTGTGTATAGTCAATTCTTTTAAAAGCTTGTAAAATTGGTAGGAACTTTTGTTGATGCTGCTCATATTGTTCTGTAATTAAGTTACGGTTTATTGCAAAAAAGAACTTAGAATTAGACTTTCTAATCATTGCATAATCAAGTCAAGAGGCGAATAAGGAATCTCTTTTTTGGGAATAAAACATTGTATACGAAAAAACACTTCAAAACTAACATAAAATTTTCATAGTAGAAAACGAGAGAGTTGGAAACAAAACAAAAAAACAGAAACTGTTGAGGAGCTGAGCTTTTTCATCTTTACTCTTCGCCTTGACTCTCATCCTTCACCAGTTTGATCATGTCGTCGATTCGTAGAATCGTTATGGCTGCCTCTGTTGCAAACTGGTCAAAAAAACAATGGTCCTTTAAAATATTTAAGAAGAGATCACTTGTTTTTCATAAAAGTCTAGTGAGAAAGTAAAATGCTTCACCTGGATAATTTTTACTTTGCTCATAGCTGGTTCGATTACTCCAGCTTCCAAATTGTTACGGATGGTTCCGTTTATGAGGTCAAGTCCCATGCTGCATTTGATGAGTTCAATGAGAAAATTACAATTTTCAAACGAATCTCAAATGGGAAAAGGACAGAAACAGTGATATTTGCTTATATACCTTGAATAGTGCTTTTTATCAGCCTTGGTTTGTGCAGTGTGGTGGTAGGCTCTTAGTTTAGCTACCAACTCAGTTGCATCCTTAGCAGCGTTTACTGCTAGCACCTGTAGATAGGATGGTGTACACATTAGATAATAAGACAAGAACACAAGAGATTTTTTTAATATATAAAATAGGATGTAAGCCACACCTTTGGTATAATCAACAAGGCATCAGCAAATTCAGCAATTGCTAATTGTTCACGAGAGCCCAAGGTTGTAGCAAGGTGCTCCAAATACACAGACAATGCCGATTCAACTGCACCTCCACCAGCAACCACCTGATTAATTAAAAAAAAAGAGTGTTCAGTGGTCTATACAACCAGAAATGTACCAGATGCAAGGTGTGTCTCTGACAAGAAGCAAAAGAATGTTACCGTGTTAGACTCAAGGGTCCTCTTGACAATGCATAAAGCGTCGTGCAGTGCTCTCTCCATCTCATCAAGCATGTAGTCATTTGCACCTCTTAAAATCAAGGACACCTTACAAACAAAAAAATCACTTATGAAGTCATGACAAAGCTAGACTAAACTCTGTGTGATAACTTCAAACAACTTTAAACAAACATTTAAGATTGATTTTGAATGATATAGTAATGTACCGCGCTGCTTGTTTTTGTTCCTTTTATCAGTACAACATCATCATCTGCGATTCTCTCTTCCACAACCTCGTCTGCAGTTCCAAGGTGTGCTGGATCAAACGTTTCTTCACCTTCCATGTCAGCAAAAGTGGTGACCTAAAACACAGAACGAAGATATTAGTTTAAATTTTAGGTTACACAATTACATTTTTGTTTAGCAACTTGGTTCTGTTAGTATTGACAAAGCATAGCGAGAACGCACAAGGGTTGCTCCTGTTGCCTTAGCAACATGACGCATGTCTTCTTTCCGCACACGCCTAACAGCAATAGCTCCCGCCTCGACAAAGTACTGAAATAAAAGAAAAAAAGAATGAGAATTCAAGAATTCAAATAACTTCAATGAACCAAACATAAAGAAGTAATACTCAAAAACTTCAAAGCTGAGTTCTGTGTAAGGAAAGAGAGAGAACAATATTGGTTTTCAGTCTCACTTTAAGTGCCATGTCGTCAATTCCCTTTGTGGTCAGAATTACATTGGCCCCAGCTTTAAGAAGTTTCTCTATCCGCTCTTTTGTCATGTCAGCTTCTCTGTTAAAACAAGTATTCGAAACATATAAAAACTCTCTATGAAAATTGGATAGTATCAGCAGTACAAGCGTACAGAAAATGCAAATACTTATTCATAAAATGATCAAGGGACAAAGCAATCGACATTTGTAGAAGAAAAAAAGTACTCTTGAGTGCAAGGAATTTGGGGAAAAGTGTACAACAGAAATTACCTTTGACGGATCTTCTCAAGTTCCCGTGGATCGTTAACAACAACTTGGACACCCAGCTGCATTTTTGTCTTCTGCAGATTGAAGTCCAGGCAAGCAATCTTCGCTGGAGACACTCGTAATGGCATCCCTTGGGCAGCACGGCCAGTATTGAGTGCATATCCATTCAACAAATAGCTGTCTTTTGCACTTTGTCCATGAGCTTTCAGAATATTAATACCCTACAATATAGCAAGCAGAAATGTCTAAGCATAAAAATACCATCCACACTCCAGATCTTATGTTTGAAACATTGACAGAGGAGCGTAAATAGACCTTGATAGGGTATCTGATCTCCCCTCGCTGATTTGTCATCTTTACTGATAAGACAGCATCCACAACCTTCAAGAAAAATGTGATTATAACAGTTCGGCCACATGCAATGATCAGGGAAATGTTGCAATAAAATATCAACTGATCTCTGACATTCAAAGGAAATGCTAGAACAGACTTAAGTTGAAAATAGTCCCTATAAAAAAGCGGGAGTATATATAACAGCATAAATTCATAACACATATGGTTTAATAACAAAGCATGCATATCCACGTGATTGCCAAGGATAACTGGAATTCTGGAAGCATACCAAATTGGCAAAGAAGTCGCTGTCACCAGATATCAGTTTGGAGGACATGCTGGTCTTAGCACAGTTTATCAATGGAACTTTCCCAAGCTTTTCAACCTATAGAAAAGCAAACATACATAATTAATTAAAGCTGAAGAAACAGCCACTATGGATAACTTGCCCAAATATACTGACACAAAAACTTGTATAAAAGAGGACCATATAGGGTGTTTCACTACACAGATTAAAAATTTCTTAAATGGTGTATATACTCATTTAGAAATAAAATGACTGAAGTCAGAGGTAAAAATATAGACCATCACAATAGTACTAACCTTCGTGACCAACTTCTCTTCAATGTATTTGCAAGATTCTCTCATCGCTAGCTGTTAACAATAACACAGATTATGAACACACTGGAAACACATCTGCAATGCAGGTCACTACATAACAAAACCAAAGTCACAGCCTACCCTATATCCACTGATAATTGATGTTGGATGTATTTTGTTCCTGACCAAATCATTCGCCCTCTGCAAATTTATGCGTAAGAAAATTAATAATCAAGCAGTTACCATATCAAAAATCTTCAAATCTTAAGTAAAAGAAAAATATGAAAAATAAAGATAACAGTAATCAAAAATAACCTTCAGCAACTCAGCAGCTACAATAACAACAGATGTAGTTCCATCACCAACTTCTCTATCTTGGAGTTCAGCTAACTCGACAAGAACCTGTTACAACAACAAAAAAACAGAGACTAATGTAACTAATAATTCATAAGATTTAACTCATATACAAACAGTGTTATATAAAATTACCTTAGCAGCAGGGTGTTCAACCTCCAACATCCTAAGAATAGTAGCACCGTCATTTGTAATGGTCACATCACCAATATCATCCACCAACATCTGAAAAAAATAGATGAAACATGGTTAATACGAGTTTCATACAAAAACGAAAATTGCAAAATAAAAGATAGTGTATAGCAGATTTAGACCAAAATTTTCAATATGGTTAAGTCTAAGAGAACACTAAACTAGTGTAACTGAGATTCAAATCGAATAGAGTATCTGAGTAGTGAGTACAGACCTTATCGAGTCCGACGGGACCAAGTGAGGTCTTAACAATATTTGAAATAGCTTGACAGGACATCACTGCAAATAGAATCATCAAACCCAAGTTAAAACATCAAAGAAGAGATGAAACACAAACCCTAGCTGGAGATCGAACACAATATCACCGATGTGAAAAATAGATTAGTATAAAAAGGAATGCAAAATAGAAGAAAAGAGAAACAATACCATTCTGAGTACGAACATCTTGACCAGATTGTCTCTCGCCGGAAATATCCGGATTTTGAGCGGAGATCGACATCTCCGGTTAGAAAATGATGAAGAAAGGGGAAGTGGAAGGCAATAGATCGTAGATCTGAGCTCGCGAGAGAAGTGCAGTGAGAAAGTAATTGGTCTTTTTTTGAACACTGAACAATGGAAAAATGCTTCTGAGAGACACTCCGTCAGGTTTTTAACATTTTAAGGTTTTTGGGTTGTACGGCAAGGGTCTACATGAAGCGGCGTCGTTTTGTATTACAATATACATATTTGGGCTGAAAGAAGATATCCATAGGCCCATTTTGTAATTATGGGTGGTAAACACACAAATTATGGGCTTGGGGTTTTAAAAAGAAGGGCAAAACTGTTAATTTAGAAAAGCACAACTCCAGTGAACTACTTAAATCTCAGTTACTTTCAAAATTCCACTGAGCAACTAGTTTTGGTCAGCTTTGTATGATTGTGCAACCGTAAAGAAGATTACTGGAAGTTCATGAAGAAGCTCATTGTCACGAACCTTCTTGGATCACAATCACTAGAGCAGTCATGAGTCATCCGTGAAAATGAGCTAGAGAGGTTTTATGCAAAAGCCTGCTTAATAAGGCGTTGGAAGATGAACATGCGATGAAGTTGTTGGGAGGAAGAGGAAAAAGACACGGAGAGAGTCAGAATTTGGTTACAAAGTCATTTGCCTTGGTTAAGAACATTTTCTTGAAAACTCTGCTTTGCAGGCCACTCGAGAAGCTTGGATTTCCATTGTTTAAGACGAAAATATTAACTGTTTCCCGTAGATTCGACAATAGAGAGGATCACTGAGGAACACGAAAAAGAAAAGACATACGAGATGAAAATGTAGACTTTAAAGTCTGTGTTTGACTTCGTCTCGTTACATTTACTTTTACACAATCTCAGGTACTAATATCTGAAGTTTGCTAAGCCCAGTGATGAACTAAGAGCAATCTCATAACCTAATGATATCATATAATCACCAGAGTATCGCTTAAAGGGGCATATAAGAAAGAAGACTGATGTTTGGTGCCTCGGGGTTCTAATCTTGGAGCTCATAACAGGTAAGTTTCCAGAGAATTATCTAAATAAAGGGTACAATGCTAACATGAGCCTCGTAACATGGGTGAGCAACATAGTTAAATAGAAGAAAACGAGTGACGTGTTTGACAAGGAAATGATAGGGAAGAAGAAGTGTAAAGCAGAGATGCTAAGCTTATTGAAAATAGGGTTTAGTTGTTGTGAAGAAGATTAAGAAAGGAGGATTGAGATGAGAGATGATGTGGAGAAGATAGTGAGATTAAGGGAAGGA
Source organism: Leavenworthia alabamica (assembly GCA_000411055.1). Taxonomy (NCBI): domain Eukaryota; kingdom Viridiplantae; phylum Streptophyta; class Magnoliopsida; order Brassicales; family Brassicaceae; genus Leavenworthia; species Leavenworthia alabamica. Next base: position 7,994 of record KE157363.1, read on the forward strand.
GATTTTGATAATTGTTGGCAATTTCATATTCATATTCATATTCATATTCTTGATTAGCATTTCATCGAACACTTGTTGGGCAACTCAGTGTTCTTGAACCAGTCTTTACCAAAGAGATTAGATTCCTTGGTAATGCAAAAGCCAAGCCATTTATTTATCAAAGAGAATCAAGGAACAAATATAATGCCATGTTTCAATCCCTAGCTTCCCTTCAATTCTTTCTTCCTTTCTTGGTTCATAAGACACAGCATAAACATCAGCTTCCATTAAACGCTCGGCTATGAGCTTACCAATGAGTCTGCAAGCTTCATTATCAACAAGAGAAGGTATATTAGTCCTTATATCTCTTGCATTAGTGGTAGCAACAGAAATGACTTTGCTTGTTGGTCTATGCATCACTTTGGCATGTATGAACTTTCTGGAGAAGAAGACATTAAGTAAGAAAGGTCTCATGCACATGTCTGTTCTCTGTTTCCATGACTTCTTGTTTGGTCTTTTTGCTGCTTCACCTCGTGATCTTCGTGTCCAAGCAAGACGTCATCTTCGTTTCACCTTGATTGTGAGAAAGCAGTTGGAGAGTGAGTGACGACTAAAACTAATCAAAACCAGCCTAAACCACAAGATCATTGAAATTAATCTCAATTCCACAAATTTTGAAGAAAATTTTCAAATTGGAAATTATAACTCATAACTTCATAAGTAAAAGCAACTTGAAATTTAAAAACAAGACAACTTTTTGAGTTTCACTCCATCTTCTAAGCTTTTAACACAAGTAGAAACATTTCCCAAAACAGTAAAAAGGTTAGGCTTTGCTTCTGACCCAAAGATACACTGTCTGAATCCGTGGCAGAGAGAAGCAACGTAGATACCAAATTTGAGACCACTCGAACAGCAAAATGTTTAATCAAATGGTCAGTCAAACACTCAACCAATTATGACACCCGACATCATTTACAGATAAACATCATCTCAACAACCAAACTCTAACCTAAAGATTTGGCCTTTGAGCTTTGAACTTTCTAGATCATCCAAATTACTCACAGCCCATGGACCATGCCCAAGCGGCCATGCCTATCCAAATGGGGTACACGAAAAGTAAAAACCTTTCTTGTCTTCTTCCTGCTGCAACTAAAAAGATGAATCAAAACTTATGTCTTAGCTATAACAATGAGTGTTCCAACTTCTTTCATCGAATCACCCAATTTACATCTCTAATTAGATACCAAACGAGCTTTCAAATCTTCTGCCTAGGTTCCTTAACTCGCTTCCATCTCTGACCACTACTAAGCTTTATTCCTTGAATTTATCAAGACCAAGCCAGGAGATTAAGCATAAGCACATCAGGGATATACTCTATGATTATGAAGAGAAATCAATAGATTTTTTGGTGGAGTTGAATCATTTAGAATCATCAGCTTTAGAAATGTTATAAAAGGGTTGATTTATAAGAAACAGACAAATGAAACCCAGATCTGGTTCTTACAGTAGTATTAGATCTTAACACACACTCTCTCTTTTTTTAATCGTGTCATTGTCTTTTTTTCTTCCTTTTTTCAATATAAGAGAAACATATATATATATTTCTTTAGTAAAATTGGAGATTTATATAAATTAGGGATCAGAGACGTAGATCAGTGCAGTGTAGATCATCTGTGCCAGCGCATAAGTCAATACCATCCAACGGTGGAAAATTAAGATCAAACTGAAACTGTTGTTTCCGGCGCGAAGATGAAGTAACGATATCATCTCCATCGTCAATTACCGATGACGATGAATCGCAATCGCTTTGACAATCTTCTGGACCCACCGGTGGAGTCCGTGCATATCTCTTGATAGCAACGGAAGAAGACGCCGCCGCAGCTTCCATTGTTGGTCTCGATCCGCTTAATGATTTGACGGTGCTGCTCATGCTGCTACTCGCCGGCCGACTAATTATTCCCTGATGCTCTGGGAAATTACCTCCGCCGTATAACCGATGGTCCATAAACGGATCGATCTGGTTTTGATTTTGGTGGTGGTTAAGAGGTTGGAGAGGAGATGAAGGAGAATAATCGATCGGGAAATTGGTTTTAGCCTTTGGACCACGGAGGTTACGAGCGGCTGCATCGTAAGCGCGTGCAGCTTCCTCGGCAGAATCGAATGTTCCGAGCCAAACGCGTGATTTCTTTATTGGATCACGGATCTCTGCTGCGAATCGACCCCAAGGTCTCTTCCTTACGCCTCTATACTTGGGTTCCTTCACAGATCCGTTGTGATTATTCCCGGTGGTTACCGGAAGGCCGGGTCCGGCGACGGAAGTGCCTCTCCCTTTCCTCATGGAGAAGAAGTAGATGATGAAGATATGAAACCAGAAGTAATGTGATGGAGAAGAGATCTTTGTGGGAAGAAAATGTTGAGAAGAGAGGAAAGATGAGGAAGAAGATGAAGGAACAAAGGGTAGCGATTGGAAAATAAATTAAAATTATTTTATTTTATTTTTTCCTTACTCAAAGAATTTTATTTTTTTTCTTGTGATAATAATAGTTGATGGGGAATAGCTTTTTTCTCTCAATTTGTTCTCTACCTAATTCGTTTTTTAATTTATTATGAAGTGTATAATTTCTTATCTTGGATTCCTTTTTTTCATTTGATGAAAAAAAATAACACAAAACTCAAAAAAACTTGAAAGAGTTAACAAGAGATGTCTCGAGATGCGAAGAAAGCACAAGAGGGTAAAAGCACTTGCTCTCTGTCCTGAGTCCTGACCACAATATATTTAAAAATCGCCTCAATAGACCAAACAGTGGACACCTGTAATGACCAAAACACCCTCCTTTATTTTATTTCAGTTATTAAGTAATAGTCATATTTGAAAAAGTATTTTTATTATAATAGCTAAGAGTTTAAAGGTTTATAGAATGAAATTAGAAACTCAGAAAATATAGTTAATATATATTAAAAGATGTAAAAAGATTTTAAAGATATGAGTATGTATAAATATAATATTTCGTTGTTGTTTTATATCGTGGGAAGAGTTTACACATAAAAAATATATCATATTTACACAACCTTTGAATATCTAAATATTTCAAAACAGATTTGTCAATCATAAAATATTTATACTATAAAATCATCATAACAAAAGAAATTTCGTATTAATAAAAATTAATAGAAGATAAATAAAAGTAATTGCCCTCCAATTATTTTAGTGAGGAGGTCTTCTCCTTCCTGGGGACCCTACAGCGAAACGAGAAACGAGAGAGAAGCTCTTATCCGTGTGAAACGTAAATGGTCCGCATTAAAGGAAAAAAAAAACAGATTACTTCGCCAAAAAAACAAAACCTCTAAAGCAAGAACACACATTTTTAATGGAATTCAAAATGTGTTGTACAGTTGGGCTTGATATCACTAATAGCTATTACCTCAAATCGTCAGAAGGAACAGAAGTTGGGCTTGATAAAATACAAACCGAAGAAAGTGACCGTTGGCGTTGGTGAATGGGCCTTTCTTCGGTTTGTTTTATTAAGCCCAACTTGTTTCCTTCTTTTAACCCAACAGCTAATGGACTTTGAATCACATTTTGAGATTTTGAATTCCTGAGTGAAGCTGGAAACAGAGTTGGCTCTGTTTTGATGCAGAGTTTTCTCGAGTCCATTAATACCAGTTTCTCGCCAGATGAGAGCATCCCTGATATTAGCAACAATCATTATCGTGACAGCAATGTATTGGTTAATGAAACAGAGTTTCAAAAGACTCCATTGAGAGAAGTTTACTCGGTTTCAAGGTGACAATCCAAAAAGTTATTGTCAGTGGCAATTGGCAAAGCTCTGAATCATAAATGATGTGTTTGGAATCTGTAACAGATTGGCTAGGTTAGCTTCAGACACTTCTCAACCCCTTGTTGGTTGCTAAGAACAGAACAGAGAACCAATGTTTATCTTTAATGAGTTTTGTCTCTTTAGCCCAACTTGATTGTTATCAAGTTGATATTATATATCGATCAACTAGCTAATAAATAATAACAACTTTTGTGTTAATGGAATTTGAGTCTTCATAGTCGAGCTTGTCTAAAAAAAAGTTTCTTCAAGGACAAGTAATCACAAATAAACAAGCAAACTTTTTGAGATAAGCTTGATTTTGATTTGTGTCAAAAATTGTTGTTTTTGATATTGTTCCATTATAATAATAATATATTCATTATATAAGTCAAATAATTCCACTGTCAATTCTATTATAATATTATTCATTTATAAGTCAAAGAAGATTATATAAGAATTCTACTATCAGATCTAAACTCACGTGTTTTCCCTATGCATCCAGCGATCGTGTGACTATGAACATAAAATCTGATCACATGGAGCCATTTGCTTCGTCATGCAACGAACTTAAATACTTTACAGTTTTTAACAAAGCCGAGGACTAATATGTATTACTTGAAACACAAACCATAATACACATTGTCTTAAGATAAAACCAAAACGAAAAAAAAAAACATGATCATATTATGACAAGTTCAACTTATCATTTATTATAGTAGCTGTCGCTATTCTACAAATCTAATTGGGAAGGTACTTAGTTGTTGAAATTTCCTCCATTGCGACTTGAACAACCAACATATCATTAACAAGGAAGCCCTTTGATGAATTTCTCAAATCAGAAAGTGGCATGAAATCAACATAGCCCCACCCAATCGTCTTGGGAGTGAACCAGTTATCAACTATCATATGATAAAAAAAAAACACATATATAAGTCACCTTAATGATTGACGTTACGTATTTTTCACATTATATATGAGAGATATAATATAAATGTGTAGCTTATTCACTTACGTGGCCTTTCCAAAACAGTATTGGATTGAGATGGTAATTGGTTAGGAACACGAAGCTTTGCTCGAACGTAAACCTTGTCATAAGGCTTTGTTTTTAGTAGTTCTTGTGGACCAAGGTTTAGGTAAAGAGATAAATTTCTCCCTTCAAAAGCTCCAAAACCATTTTTAAAGATTCGTAAATTCCTAATCAAGATATAAAAAAACTTGTTAATATATCAATCATTACACACCATACTTACACTAGTGCAACTAAGATTGTGAAACTCACCAGCTTTTTCCTCCGATGGTGAACTCCTGTGATAAGTGATCGGTAGGTATAGTGGACAACCCTTGAATAAACCAAGTGAATCTCGCGTTTGGAAAACTCTTGGCCACTGAGAAAACTTCTGACTTTTGATAAAAAGTTGGTACGTTGACATCAACACCAAACTCACATTGGTCTGTATCGTAAAGGTATCCATTTTTGAGGTTATTGAACGTAGTCAAAGGAAGAACCCTAGAAAAGCCCCACATGGGTTTGCTTGCACTAAATCGCCATACATCAGTATCTGCATGGTAACATAACATACAACTATCAAAAACGTTACTATATATAGAGATTATAATGTAACGTATTAAATTGAAAAATCTCTTTAAGTTACTAAACCTTGGATTGTAAAGTACTTCTTCTGTTTCTTGTTGAATACGTAAAACCTAAGATCTGCATGAACCTCTTCATGCGGAGAGGTGAGAGTTGAGTTGTCTAAGACAACGTATAACGAAATGTACCCTGCACCGTTATCGTTCTTATTTCCCTTAGGGTACAGAACAAGAGTCCTGTTTCATTTACCAACCAAAACTATTACCAAACAACACTTACGAGAGAGTGTCTTAAACAAAGATGGTACGTACCAGTTATATCTCCCGACCGTAAAAGGACGAGATTCGTAACTCTCGGTGTAAATAGACTTCATGAGTACGTTAAAAGACTCCATCTTAAGAGAATAGGACGATGGAGGACGTTCTCTCAAACCCTTCACAATGCTAGATAATGAGACTTTACTATCACGTGAAGCAATCTGAGTTGGGATAAGTTTCTGATCAGAACCATTCTCTTGGACTGGGACTGGTCCCGCAAAAGAAGAGGTGATGAGGAGACAAGAGAAGATAAAAACAATAATATTGTAGTAACTCGTCATGTCAAAGATCTGTGTAGTAATAACTTTAAAGTTTATAAAGACAGTGTAAGACTTGTTCATAATAATAGTTAGTCTTTTGCATATATATATAGGGAGATGGTTAATTAGATGCTTAATTAGGAGAACTAAACAATGAGACTTTTTTGCATTTTAATGTTTTTTTTACCTAGTGTACAAGTTGTCCAGTTGTTTTATTTGAAATATTAATTTGATTTGAACATGCATTTACTTATCAACCATTGACTTTTAAGTCTATCTAAATGTTAATTTCAACTAATAATTTAAAGGTCTGATGGGAATGAATATTTGATATGAATTAATCAACATAGTACATTGACTAAATAAAATTTTTGATTTAATTATTTCTCTTTTTTTATTAGTCATTTAGTCTATTTAAATCGTAGAACAACTTTTAATAATTTACATGGCAAATTCATAGAAGAGACATCATTGGTAGTTTTATTAACACAGTGGACTACACTAAATTTCAAAGGAAAATGATTATGACTTTTGGAAATATAAAAGTAATGTTATGCTATGTAATATGTATACATAATTGAATTACCTAAATTTTCTTGAATTTTTAAATAGGATTAGAACTTAAAGTTTTTATTAGAGTTGATGTATGTAATAGCTTACTTAGTCAAAGAAGATGGCGACAAAAAATAGTCAAAGAAGATTATTTAATTGCATTGCCAGATATTACTCCGCATCGATCGTTATATCATGGTTGTTCCCACGTGTACAAATTAAAGGCCTCACATCTAGATCTTAGGTTCTACATCTTCAAGACTTCAACAAGAACGAGAGGAACTACTTCAATTTACAAAGTAGTTTTCAATCTAGAGATTGATCTTTTAACAAAATTATTCTTGTGTATACTTAGAAATTTAGAATTCGGACTGTAAGTTTTAAATTCGGAGTTTCAACCCACCGGGCCACGAGGCCCATATTTTTCTAGTGAAGTTTATTCTCGCATGAATTGCTTAGGAAAGACATGTTTTTTAATTATATCTTTATACTATTTTAAAAGATGTCTCTTCAGTTTATATTGTTAATATTTAATTAATAGTTTTCTAAAAATTCTCTACAAATTAGTTAGTATTAAATGTAAATTTTCTAATATTTATGAAATTATTCGATTCCCCCACTAATTAATCATTTCATCATATATTTAATTACAAACTATATAAATATATTTAACTATATAAACTTCAATTCCCACAAGGTAAGTATGTTATGAAAGATGATCTCTACAAATAGGACAAGTTTCTTGCCTAAGTAACCACTCATCTATACACTTCATATGAAATGAGTGTCCACATTTCTCTAGCTTTCTTCCAACTTCTCCTTCTTCCCCATCCTACACATAAAAAATTTAAAATATGATAAAGAAATTAAGTATTTTTGTATAACCTAATTAATTACAAGTTCCATCACCTGTAAGCAAATTGGACAGCTCCAATTGATTTGATGATCTGAACAAGTATAAAACATTGGGATATTTTGAATAGAGCTCTTTGATAATCCTTTTGTTTCTTGGTTGAAATCGTACATGTCTGATATCTCCATGTAACTTGTGTCCAATGCTACTATCTAATTAAGATTAATGGAATTAAGTTTTCGTTGTGTTTCATTAACAACAAAAATAAAAGTATATTAAACCAGTCAGAAAACGGGTAAATTTAGAGAGAATTTGGTTTAGAGTATCCACCTATATTTAAAATAGTTTTTTTTAATAATATATTATTAATAAGTTTTAATTTCAAATATGATTTATATATTTTAAACGGTTGATAAAATCATAAAATACCAATAAATACATAGAACCAAATACTATAACATATAGTTTATTTTTAAAATATATTTAAATATTTAGAATATAATGAATAATAATAGATTAATAATTTCGATAATTTCTTAAAATATGTTTAAATAATAAGACTATAAATAATTTTTAATATAAATTTTAAAAATATAAATTAATAAAATAAATTACTGTTTCTAATATAACTTAAATTAAATTTCATAATGGATAATTTAAATATAGTTGATAAATATAAGACTTTAATATAAATTAAATAATCTATTTTTAAATATATTTTAAGACTTTTCTATTATTTAATTTTCAAAATAATAAAACAAATTATATTCTAATATAAATTAAATAATTATTTTTTGAAAAAACAAAAATTTTAAGTGTATCATAAATGGAAGTTGGTAGAATTATTATAGGTCAATAACAAATGTTAGAAATAATTTATAAAATTAAATTAACTGTTGAAAATGATTGCATTTAATTGATTGACATTAATTTGATTAACATAAAAAATATATTTACAAGTGGTTGCCGGAGAAACAATCAAGATGTGACTAAAATATTTTATTTTTCTTAAAAGTTTTAAAATAAATCATATAAAACAAATTTCTAATTTAATTTTTAAGTAATTTTAAAATCTAAAAACCTTCTGTTCTAATAAACTTTGCTGTTAAAGTTTGAGGCGAGACTGATCTGGCAGAGTGGTCTGATAGAGCTAGATCAACCTAAGACGGACCCCACATACAGACTGTTGTTTTCTATAAAAAATAAATATATTAAAATAAATAAATACGTATGGGTATATATATATAATGAAAAAAGGTATATATATATAATAAAATATAAACTATGAAATTATTGGTAGTTCATAAAGTTTAAAATTTTATATAAGATTGTTCTAAATTTTCAATAGAAAATCAATATATTAATATAAATAAAAAAACTTATGGGTATATATATATATATATATTAATAAATTATAAACTATGAAATTAGTGGTAGTTGATAGAGTTTAAAATTATTCTATACAAGATTGGTCTAAATTTTCAATAGAAAACATAAGTGTTCATGTGAATTAAAAATAGGCTGTTTGAAAAAAATGAGAATAACTAATCATAAATAGAATATTAAAAGAATGGAATACTTACTTGCCATTGATATGCTTTGAGAACAAATGGTCTAACCAGTTCCATGATGGTTTTCCCATTCACTACTCTCGCCAGTAAAGCCACCTGCCAAGTTTTTTTCAGATAACTAATTATTAATAAAATACTACTATGTTTAGTTTTTATCCTAATTAAAAGCATTGGATTGATTAACTTTAATTTTGGACTTTAGGGTTATACCTTAGACAATGGTTGATGACCATGTAGCACCGGTTCAAAGACTTCGACAGCGTTGATAACTCCAGCCACGACTCCTAGCAAACCGCCTTGAACAAATCCAATGTCTGTGGTGTGACCTTCTATGGCTCCTACAATGGCTGCCACCACAACACTAGCTACATCGAAAATTAATGACTATAATGTCAATGGTTATAATTGTAATATTTTGTAATACATCAAATTTTGGATGAAAATAAAACAATGTTAATAATACATTACTTATAGTGAAAAACAAACTTTTTTTTTTTGTAAAACAATGAGAATTTAAGGGTAGAGACTCAATAAATGAGATAATTTATTGAATTCAATTAAGGTATATATAAATTCATAGTAGGTGTGTCACATACCTTTTAGACCCCACCATCTTAATATACATATGAACCCTTTTTTTTTTTCTCTTTTTATTTAATTTCGTTTAATCAAATTTTAAATAGTTTTATTTTCTTGTCGCAAACACATATATAAACGAGTTAACGTATAAAATGAAATATATTATTGTTCGCAAGTATATGTATATATATATATATATATATACATACATAAACTAAGAAATGGTGTGTCTCACATTTTCATCTTTATAAGTATGTTATATTAGCATGCATCTATAGCATTAAATAAAAAGGAAAAAAACAGCTTTATATGATTATAGTAGAAAAGAGCAAATTACAATCACTTATAAACTTACCAGAAGCAAGAACGAAGATGAATAAACCCAACAAAACTCTCTTAATTGTAAAAATGAAGATGAATAAACCCAACAAAGCTCTCTTCATTGTTCTTGATATTACAATGATCATGCCAAGAAACCAAAAAGAAACAGCATATGTAAGCTTTAGAAGAATCAGCTGGGAAATTCCCATGAAGAACATATATGGAATACTAAGTTATTTGATATTTGTCTTTTATGGGGTAAGAGCTTGAAATGGAGAGTGGTGTAGACTCTAGAGTGTGAGAAGATAGTAATTTATAGAGAAAAAGTTGCAATAAAGAAGGTGAACTACTCATAGCCCTAATCGACAATGCATGGAGCGTCTTTATTGGTGCATGCATGAACTAGTAAGTTTCGCCCACAAAAAAAATCTAAATGTTTTTTTCAATAAATACTAGTAGTATTGAAAATAAATGGGGAATTTAATGCAATAGAAATATGAATACATAAGATAAGCTTGATATTGAAATAAATCCTATTTTAATTCAACTATATATGATGTCAAATGAGTTGTTAATTGCCAATATTATAAAGTTCTGATTTTTCACAAAATTTCAATGTTCAATGCAATGTTTTACAAGATTTAAAGTATATATCAATGAGCTTTGTTAGACTAATTGTACTGTTTTTTTAGGATTTGGATTTATGTTTTGTATAGGAGAACCTACTAAAAATTTAAGATATCATTTGTGTGGTAATTAAGAAGAGTACCTAAATGAGTTCAAGATAGGGTCTTAGTTTTTCATTGTCCTAGTGATGACAAAACCAAAATTAGTTTACTATTTCATTCATATTTTCTCTATTTCATTTTATATATATGAACTATGAAGTTTTGTTTAAAACATATATTTAAAAAAATTATTTTAATTTTTTTTGTTTAATATACAATATATACAGTTTAACCAATAAAATAACTATAAGCTACGTACTATTTGTCACGCTATAGTTAAAGTTATATTGAAATACTAGAAAATCTTATATTTTAAAATATATAAAAAAATTTATAAATAAAATAGAAGGAGTATATTCCAAACTTCTACGAATACACTAGTACTATTACTTACGAAAATAATAAAATTGTGATGAGATATATAATGGAAAAAAGTTATAAAATTATACTGATCTCAATATACAAGGAATATATATTTATATAGAAAATAAATTATATAACTAATTTAATAAAATTATATTATAATAAATATAAATATCTAGGATGTATACAATTTTTTAGATTCTTATGGAGAAATTAACGGAAATATAGAATAAATAGCAAAATAAAAATGGTAAAAAGGTATTTCTTCTGTTTCACTACACTATATAATAAGTTTTTAATATAAAATACAGGTTTTAATAATTTTATTTATTTATTAGTAAAATAACTTTAAATACTTATAATGATGTGAGTAATAAAAAATAATGTTTTTGTGAATAACAAGAAAATTATTATTTTACGAATAAAAAAAATGCTAAATAGTAGTATTAAATATTTTTTTGAATGTTCAAAAATTGCCTTAAAATTATATACATCATATGTTTCGAAACAAAAAAATCCCTAAACTTCTTATAAAGTGAAAAAGAGAATATAATAATAATAACACCACCCTAACTCCCTAAGTGTTATATATACGTTTATGTGACCTAATCGCCCAAAATAATCATACGACTATGATTTTTATTAAATCAGTCAATAATAAATGGATAAACTGATCGGTTTAGACCAGATTTTATAATTATTAAAGTTTAAAAAATAATAAAAAACTATGAACAACGATTTCTTTAACATGGATGCATTTTTAGATTAGGGGCTTGCTTCGGAAGGGAACCATTAGGGTAACATGCTTACATGGACAAGGGAAGAGTAAGTCTCTAGATTGGCATGTAATCAAAAGTATCTAAACAATGATATTTTATCACGATCGAAATAATCTCATTATCGATTAAACATTGCATCATGCCATAGATAAGAGAGCTTCAAATTCCATACATGTCCATGTGCCTTTAAGTCCCACATCATTATTAATCAAAATAAACCAATCAAACCCACTTGTCTAACCATTAAGTATCGATCTAGGAATCATGATCAACTTGACAATGAGTAGCCAAATTATTACTTAGATGCAAGTAGAGTCTCCTTATCTTCCGGGTTGCTTCAATGATATGGGCATGACGCCATGTTTCAGCTTCCACAATGGCAAGTTGAAGTATGTTCGAATAGATATTAATAAGTTTTGAGTTTCTAAACAGGTAAGTTCAGAAATATTTGATAATGTCCACAATTGCATAGTTAGTGAATATTAAAAAAGCACATGGAGTTGAAATAGTTATATTATTGACGAAACTAACTAAACATACGAGAATAACTATTTCAGGTGTTCTTGTAATATCAACAAGTCAAATTAACACACAAAACAAAAAAGAGTCCTCAATCTTTACTGTAAACAAAAGTGCCAAAATCAAAACATCAGTTCAGTTATTTTATTTGTATCATCTGCACTAAGTTCAACATGTTACAGATATTTGCAAATATCACACAAAGTGCCAAGATATTTCAAATATATATAAAATATGTTCTTCTTCTCGTTACACTCATGATGAGATTCTTATAGGTAAGAGACATTGCTTCTTCTCGTTTTTTTTTTGTTCTTCTAAAGTGATATACGAAGATGATGAGTCTTCTTTTTCTTCTTCTTGAGTTAGTTTAACCGTTTTGCTTCTCTTCTAGGATGGTAGAATCAACTATGAAGAGTTCTGTGCAATGATGACAAGTGGAAATCCACAACAACCGTGGCTGTTCTAGGGAACATTGCTCCTAGATTAAAGTCATTTTCTTTGTATCTAATCCAGAAACTCAGGAGCTCAATTAATCTTTGTTCAGACAAAAACAGCATAAAGAGGAAGTTACTCAAAACTCTGGTACCTTGTGTTTTTGTCCTTTGTCTTCTCTATACATAGATGTCACTTTTAATGTAATTTTTTTTTTGATATTAAACTGTGTTAACACCTTACCTCAGATCCTTTACACTCAGAAGAGCCACTACTGAATTGATTCTCCATACCATCAATGTCAAAGCAGAGCAGTATGGCGCAAGTATCTCAGGGCAAATGACTTAGTTAGATTCCAAGTTCCCAATAGCTTTAGTTTACAAGTACAAAACCCAAATAATATAGATATTTGTCTAAAAGAAGATATAAAGCTTAACTGAATGGCCTAAAAGCTGTTGAGAGTTTTTTTTTTGGGTTCAAATGTAAATGCAGGATACAGTTTTTACAAATCATAGTAAAAAGAACATTAGAGATAATTTGATTTCTTCAAGGCTCTGATCATATGATAGGCTGAGGAACTTTCAGCTTTCTTGATCTGTGAATGTTCATCTCCTTTCATATACAATGCATATTCTTCTTTCGAAATCTTAATCTTACATGAGCTAACAAACATCTTTCCATGTTCCTCAACACTGAAAAATAGTATTTAAAAACTATGGATTAGTAAATGTATGCTTCTCCCTGGAACCAATTTGAGTTTGACTATGAATCATGGTCTTTGTTAAGCAATAAGTCTCAAATGTGTTTGCTTCCAAAGTATAGGAGTAGTAAAGATATACCTGTAAATCGGTTTGGACCACTTTTTCTTTAAGCAAATCTCATTCAACTTCTTCTTCGCGTCTTGAAGTCCAATGTCGACATTATCTTCATCAATATTCATTTCAACAGGTATAACACTTGACAACTTTGGTAAAGCTTCTTTAGCAGCAATTAGCTTTGCAGTATCTTTACTCTCACCGCGTCCAGAAGCAAAAAACTTGTCATCAAGATAAACATTAGCAATAATGCTATTGCCATCTTTCAAATAAGTAATATTGATTTGCTTCTTATGTTTATGACAGATTTGAAAAAGCATAGATATTGGTTGAGGTTGCTTATGTAAATCATCTAATGTAACTATAGGTTCCAAAAGACCTCTAAAGATCTGCAAAATCGACAATACGAAATAAGCTTAAAGCTTTCAAAAGCATATATAACCATAGAACATGAAACAAAGATAGAACACATACCACCCAGAGGCTTTGTAAATCAAAATTCACATCAATATAAACAGCTCCTGCTACAGATTCTACAATGTCAGCTAAAACTTTAGGAGCTTTGACTGAGCCACCATAAGCAACTGAGTCATCTTCTTTACTCACAGCTTCTGAGAACTCTTTAACCTATGAAATAACAAAAAAAATCAAAACTTGGTAAGGAGAATCATAAGAACATGTTCTAATTGAACCTAATGAATCTAGGGTTCTTAAAATACAAAAAAGAAAACTTTTTTCTTTACCTTATCATCTAAGGAAGCAGCATTGCATTGAAGAAATCGAAAAAGGTCATGTTTAAGAGCAACACGAGCGAGTTTCTCAGTACTAACATTAGCTGCTCTTAACAGAGATAACTGATGAGGTTCAACGTTAGGGTAAACAAGGTATAAGTAATTGGTGATGGCTAAACCTATAGCACTATCGCCTACAAACTCAAGACGCTCGTAACAAGGTAAGTCAATAACAGATGAGTGTGTAAGAGCTTCTTTTAAAAGAGTCTTGTTTTTGAAATTGTATTTTAGAATCTTCTCTACTCCTTGTATAGATTCCATCTCCGGCGAAAGAGGAACGTTTGGTATTGAAGTGGGGATTGAGTTATTGAAACGGTTGATAACGGATTCAGATGGGGTTGACGATGGTGGAAGCTTAGGAACGGAATTGGGTATGTTAGAGAGAGTGATCGTCGGAAAATTGACGTCCGGTGAGAGAGAGTGATCCATTGGAGAATCTAAAGTGACGATGATGAAGAAATGAGTCTTCTCTGTTTTTTTTGTTTGGTTACAAAAGATTTTTTTGTGTTTGTTGACAAGAGAAACAAGGAAATATATTTGTGTTTTTTTTTCTTTTTCCGGAAAAAAATAATGATTTAAATTACAAAAATGGACAACGCATTTAAAACAAGAACAATAAAAAGAAGAAAAAGATAAATAGCCGTCTAAAGTCTAGATCATCTAACGGGCCTGATAAATATAAGGCCTCTAGTCCACAATGTTTTTTGGGCCTATTATAAATACAGAAATGTAAAAAAGGGCTTTTAAATTTAATACATAATATATTTAGCGACCGCAAGCCACAATTTGGTTAGTTCGTTCCATTGGCATTTCAAAATCTTTTTTCTTCGGTTTACGTTTTGGGACTATAATTTAGTTTCAGTTTCTTCGGTTATATTTTTAAGTTTTTGTCTCTTTGATTTAAATTTACGTTTTAGATTTATGTCTAACTTTGGCTTTTAATTTAATAACTTTTTGGGTTTATTTTCAATAGTTTATGGTGATGGGTTTGTTTTGTGTAGTGTTATTTTGCTTTTTGGTTTGACTGATCAATGCAAACATCAAGAAGATCTCTGTCGATGGGATAGTGTATGATTTGGAAATATAGCTTTTTGGTTTATATTG
This sequence comes from Leavenworthia alabamica, assembly GCA_000411055.1. Taxonomy (NCBI): domain Eukaryota; kingdom Viridiplantae; phylum Streptophyta; class Magnoliopsida; order Brassicales; family Brassicaceae; genus Leavenworthia; species Leavenworthia alabamica. The sequence goes on from KE157363.1 coordinate 23,366, forward strand.
GTTGGTTATTACCATTTCTATTTTAATCATAAATGATTCATCCCTCTAGTTACGTGTTGGCTTTCATTTCATTCGATTTCTGAGAGTTTTGTTGCAATGGCACGCATAGCCTAATGGTATGGGTGGAGCTTTGATCTTTCATTTGACCGTCAAGCATAGAAACCCACAATTGTCGTAAATTTACTTTTAAAATTAGAGATGTCTTATTGATAAACTAGATGTATCTCTTATATTCGTGAGATATGTGTTTTATTGCATTGTAATTGGTCGTCTTTAGTTAATATATTTTTTGGCGTCATATAGAATTTCTTTAGCAAACAAAAAACGTCGTTTATGTTACCTCCATCAAATCTTTTGATATCTTTCTTAGAAGCTATTTTTTATTTTGTATTTTTAAGTAGAAATTTTTTAAAAATTTTAATTCAAATTTTAAATCAAATTTTTATATTTTTTTCAATAACAATGAATTTTAATATTTTCTTACAAAATCATTAATACAATAACACTAAATTTTAATAATTATTTAAAAGCAAATCACACAAAATGTATAGTCTATAGTTTAATATAATCGCAAAAATCAAACTGAAATAAAATATAAGGTAAAAAGAAAACAAGGAAATAGTATCGCTCAAATATTTTTGACTAAATTCATTTATTTCTTCAAAACCCGCTAATGACATAAAAAACGTGGAACGAAGTACTTTAGATGGAATAATATATTAATGTTTTTAGGATAATATTCTGATAAAATAAAACCATGCCATGCATTGCATTCCATGTGTTTAACGTGGATTTATTATAGCTCTCAAGTCTCATCAAGGAAGTCCACCACCNCCGCCTCCGCCAAGACCACCTCCTCCACCAAGGCCACCACCTCCACCAAGACCACCGCCTTGATTGAACGTCTTTTGATCCTCGAGACCACTCTTAAGTTTTCTGTTAGCGACACTAGCAAATGAAGTGAAAGCAAGAGAGCCGACAAGTAGGGCAACAAAAAGCAGTGACTTGAAAGCCATGTTGATCTTTGTGTTTTGTCTAGATAATAATATAATGAGGAACTCTATCCGCCAATAAGGTGTTTATATAGATAATGTAAAATGAGCGGAAGAATTCAAAGAAAAAAAAAACAAAGAGTGTAAAGATTAAGAGTAAGTAATTAATTATCATTAATTCATCTTCCCATCTAATTCTTGTAGCCAAATTTAATGCAATCCTAACTAATTATGTTGACAAACATCTTCTTGGCTTTCACATATAAATTTTGGCACAGGGTTTAATGCATTTTGCATTTTTAAGTATGCTGAGTTTAGGGTTATATATCTAATTTTTTGTTAATATGTACTACTTAATTATTACTTAGGTTTTGTAAGTATGTGTCCATTATAAAAAAGGTACATATATATTATATATTTGTACTTGATGGTAGAGCCGGTCTAATTTTTCGTAATTTTTTTGGATATCCTAAACTAAAAAAATTTTAGATGCAAAAATTTTTTTTTTATGTAAAATATGCTTAAAAAAGTCTTAAAATCTGAAAAAAATACCTCTAAACTATTGGATGCCCTAGACAAACGCCTATACGGTCTACCCTCACAACCGGTCCTGCTTGATGGTATTATAAATAAAATTTAAACATCACATTACTTGTTGCTCTTCGTGGTCACTATTTATTCTTTATAGAGGAAAGAGAATAACATGCAATAAGCCGATACAATAGAGTTTTCAAAACTTGTTGCTCTTCGTAGATTAAATGCTCTCTTCTTAATCTACATTCTCATCCATAATCTGAACATCTAACAATATATAATTTGTCAAACTTATGTACTCCCAATAATATAATTTATAGAATTTATTATAAATAACTATTATATTTTAAAATAAATAAAATAAAATTTATAATTTTAGATTATATATTTAATTTTATTCTTGTAATTTTAAACATTTTAAATTTAATGTTTTAATGAGAATATATACTTGTGTTAATAAATAAAAGAAGATTTATATACTCGCAGGTGCATATCTCATTTTTATATAAAAATTGGTAACAAAATTTAAATTAACCAACAAAATTAACTAAAACTACTGTTCTATGATTTTATGTGTATAATAGAGTTGAATCCACGGTATAACACATATCAATTATTTAATATAAATTAGTATTTTTTAGTTTTTATATATTTTATTTATATAATTTTTATCTCTAAATGTTTTTTTATAATTATTTTTTTGACTAGACTGTCGTAGAGTTTCAGTGTGAAAAAGTCTCAATTTGGTCAAAATTGTAAGCTTACGTAGCTGCTTACATCATAGACTATTGTAATATCCATCAAAGATTCGATATTAACTTTACAAAATCCACACAATTCGTATCTTACAAAACGACAACATGTTATACATGCTTTGCAAGCTAGATAATAATAATAATAAAATAATTATCGTGCCGTACTTAATAAAGTTCGAGAACGTGGACCGACTACATATCTATGTATTTATTTTTATCGTAATGTGTATTGTTGCCTTCATCACGTTTTCTGTTTTATTTTCCAAGTAGATGAAGACTAAGACTATCATCTGCTTGCCACGTTATAAACTAATGATACTTCAAGAAGGTCATCCACTTCCTTTTTTGCATCTTACATCTTTCTTTATATCAAACTACTCTTCATCAAGCTCTTATCTAAGAAACTATCAATGGAAAACTCAGCACTAAGCAACTGTGTGAGGCGAACAGTATTATCTAATCACCAGAGAACAATACAAGAGGGTTTAGAAGAGAGTAGTTGGACAATGTACTTTGAAACAGAAGATGGTTTAGGTCATTATGATGATTCTTCTATGATCTCAGATGCTGCTTCTCCTATATTATCTGTTGAAGAAGACACGGGTTCATCTCCTTCTAACAAAACCAAGGTTAGCCCATATATTTCTAAAACAAGACAATATATTTCTAACGAAATTTTAGTTGATTTGGTTGAATTTTAATGAATTTATATTTTTGTTATAAAATTTTTTAAAATCAAATTTTTATATTCTTTTTCAAGAACACTTGATTTTAATGATTATTTGAAATTCATGTCTCAATAATATGTTTTTTAATTTATTTTAAATCAAATATCTTTAAATCATTTGTTCAATACACTTTGATAGTTATATTTTGATTCAAATAATATTAATTAATCTTTGTTGTGCTTGTTTATTAAGGGTTACAATGAAATGGAAGAAAATATAATAGAAGAAAAGACAATGAAAAATACTAAAATTGAGGTAAGAAAATTTCATGTTCTAATAAAACTAAAACTATTTTGACTACTAAGAAAAATATTAATTCTCATTGGTTTTATAGGAGGAAGGATTAAATGAAAAGGGGATAATGAATGAAGAATATTGCGCAGAATTGAAGAAGAGAGGACTTTGCTTAGTTCCTCTCTCCATGTTATCTAATTATATTGCTTAATAATAATTTGGTTCATTTCAATCACAATTATTTTTTTTTCTATTTTTTTAATATAAAACTATAGATAATTGATGGATAAATAATTGTATTGTATTTGTAAAATGTACAAGCAATAGTGTGAGAGAGAAATCCAAAAATGACAACAATCATGGAGACATGTAAATCAAAATTTTAGGGTTTAAAATAATATAAAATCATTTTGAATTGACCAAACATGTTTCCATGTGGGTGACAATGTTTGTATGTTGTATATTTTTGAAACAGTCTTTTGTTTAATATCATTTGACACTTAAAATATTATATTAATCTTTGATATAGACTTAATATAAAGTATTAAAAAAACAATATATTTTCACCAATTGTAAATATAATTTTGATATCCTTGGTAAAAACAAAAAAAAAATATATAAGAAATAGTAAAAATTTCCTACATTAAATGTCAGTATAATATGAAGAAAAGAAAAAAAAGCAATTAAAACTGATTAATAAATAATTAAAAGGTAAATTAAGGTTTCCTAAACTTGGAATTACGAAATCACGACCCAACCTCTTCTTCTCTTTCCCTTCACTACTCACTCGATCTCCTCTTTCTCTCTTTCTTTTGGTGATTGCTTCTCCTCTACGGCAACTATGGTTTCCTCAACCAAAATCAAATCTGTTGATTTCTATAGGTACGATCAATTACGCATTTGATTATTCTGAATTCGTTAATATGTTTATTGATGATGATTCGATTAATGATCTGATCTCAGGAAAATTCCGAGAGATTTGACAGAGGCATCTTTATCAGGCGCTGGTTTATCAATTCTAGCTGCTTTCATTATGGTGTTTTTGTTTGGAATGGTATTATATTATCTCTAATTAATGTTCATTTGATTTAATTTCATTGGTTAAAAGATTTACATTGAAAATTTGAATATGGAAATATTTAGTTATTTAAATGAATATATTTTCAGGAGCTGAGTAGTTATTTGAAAGTAAGTACAACCACTGCTGTTATAGTTGACAAGAGCAATGATGGAGACTTCTTACGCATTGATTTTAACATCAGGTTTTATATTTTCCATTGTTCTTCTTCTCTAGACCATCCAGCTGAATATGATGTTCTGTTTCTTACCATTTTTGTAGTTTTCCTGCACTTTCATGTGAATTTGCATCTGTTGATGTGAATGACGTTTTCGGAACTGTAAGTTTCAAGTGCTCACAACTCTGAGTCTTTCTATTTTGTTATAGTCTTATTCTTCTTGTTCTACTAATTATGATGTTTAATTTTTTCAGAATAGGTTGAATATAACAAAAACAGTGAGAAAATTTCCAATAGATCTACATTTAAGGTCCACTGGTGACGAATACCAATCTAGCCAAGCATCAAATACCATCAACCATGGAGAAGAATTTAAGCAAGAGTTTCCTAATGCTGCTTTAACTGTTACCAATAAAAGTTTTGAAATATTTTCACATCAGTGAGTAGCCTAGGCAGCTTCTTTTTTTTAATTTTTACTTATTGTCTGAGAGTTTGAATATTGAGTTTCTTCTATACAGCTTTCCAATATTTGTTGTTAACTTTAATGCACCTTGGTGCTACTGGAGTAATCGTCTGGTAAATCTCTTTGTAATTTGCTTCTTAGTTTCTTTTATATTGAATAAGTTGTGTTCATGTTTTGGTTATGATGAGTTTCTTTACTATTTACTTCAGAAACCAGCATGGGAGAAAGCAGCTAATATTATAAAAGAAAGGTTTGCATTAGAGAGACTCAAGCATTACTATTAAGTTTTGAAATTCTTTTGTTACATCAACATTTTTTATATTCTCTGCAGATATGATCCTGATATTGATGGCCGTGTTCTTCTAGGAAACGTTGATTGCACAGACGAAACTGAGCTATGTAGGAGGTACTACTATGAAGCTAATGTTTTCCTCCATTTTCTTGTTTATATTAAACTTGATGACTTGTTCTCACCTTGCTCAGAAAAGCTTGTCTGTTTCTTTACTTGATTTATGAGTCATATTTCCAAGAAGAAACTGTGTTTGCTCGGTTTCGTAGTTCCTGCAGTTTAAGAATGTGGAATGTATTTTCAGGAATCACATACAAGGCTATCCGTCTATTAGGATTTTTCGCAAAGGCAGTGACCTTAGGTGAGAAACCAACCACATATCAGTTGGTGTAAATATTCTTTAAAAACTATTCCCTGTTTTGTTGTTTTCAGAGAAGACCATGGACACCATGAACATGAATCTTACCATGGAGATCGCGACACAGATAGTTTAGTTAAGGTATACAACTCCAAATTACTCAACATTAACATCTTTTTGTATGTTCATCACTTCATAAAGTTGGATTCTCTTTCTTTCCAGATGGTGGATGAACTGGTTGCACCTATCCACCCAGACACTCATCATACTTTAATATTAGATGGTAGATCCAATTCTACAGCAAGACATCTTAAAAAAGCACCAGTTACAGGAGGTTGTAGAGTGGAAGGTTTTGTACGAGTAAAGAAGGTGAACTAAATGAAATGTCTTGTCTTGTAATTGATTTGTGTCATGTTTGATACTTGAGTTTGGTCTTTTATATATGTTTCAGGTTCCAGGAAACCTTGTTTTCTCAGCTCATTCAGGACATCATTCATTTGAAACATCTGAAATGAACATGTCACATGTTGTTACTCATCTTTCATTTGGGAGAATGATTTCACCTAGGTTGGTTACAGATATGGTTAGGTTGTTGCCATATCTTGGCCTAAGCCATGACAGGCTAGATGGAAAAGCATTCATAAATCAACATGAGTTTGGTGCTAATGTTACTGTAAGTTTCATAAACCTTCATACAAATTTAGATTCTTGAACCTTTCGTTTAAATGCTCTCTGTATACAGATCGAACACTACCTTCAAATAGTCAAAACAGAGGTGATTACAAGAAAATCTGGTCAAGAACATTCAGTGATAGAGGAATATGAATACACCGCTCATAGTAGCGTGGCTCACACTTATAATTTACCTGAAGCAAAGTTTCGTTTTGAGCTCTCTCCCATGCAGGTTCAGTCCTCATTTACATCAATCATTACTCTTCTCTTTATACTTTACTCCTTGATTACTCTGTTTTTGACAGATCTTAATAACTGAAAACCCAAAGTCTTTCTCACATTTCATTACAAATCTATGTGCCATTGTTGGTGGTGTTTTCACGGTTAGTATTATCTTAGTCTACCTTGTGCTTCTTCATACTCTCTCATGTTCATTTCGGATATTTTGTCTATGTATTTTAGGTTGCTGGAATACTTGATTCTATTTTCCACAATACAGTAAGATTGGTGAAAAAGGTGGAACTCGGGAAAAACATGTGATTGGTGACTAGAGGTTAGAATTTTCCATTAACCAATAAAACCATAGAAGAACCTCCTCAACTTCGAATAGCTGTTCTACAAAGAAAAATGTCAGAGAAGAGAGAGTTTTATAGTGTTTCTTTTTGATGATTGGTTTTTTAATACTGGTTTGGTTCTTTATTCTTTTATATATATATATATTAGATTACATATTGGTCAGTAGAGTTTGCCTTAAACTGGAAATGACTTTTTTATCAGCATAGTTCGTTTCCTTCCTCAAAGAGTCAAAGTAACATTTCCCTGTCACACATATTCTAAACTTACTTTCCTCTTTGAATTAATAATGTTTTTATATTCAGTGTAACATTTTATATGCACTTATTGCAGATGATTGTATAACTTGAACAAAGATAGTTTGATAATTTACAAGTAGTTGCTTTTGTGCACATTCATTTTTAAAGTCTATTTGAAATTTGAATGACTGAAACACTCTACTTGAGAGAGAGACTGAGATAAAGTATTAGATGAAATGTGCAAACAGTCTTTGGCGGTCCACCCAAATGCCCGCATGCCCGTCGCGAGAAAACCCGCATTTGTTGTTGTCCACCTGGCCACCATCCGCAAAGCCTGCCATTTGATGGACATTTTTTTCTCCGTCCAAGCCCACTCCGCCGTGTTACTTATTGGGCATCGCCCGCGGGTATCGGGCATTAGTGACAGCTCTAAGGATATAGATAAAGAAAAACACATAAAACAATAACAATCAATCAAAATTTACTTATTTTCTTTTTTTTTTGAATAAAAATTTGAACCAACAGAATGAAAACATTTGTCTTCCTTTTTAATTCAAGAATGCTGAACTTTTTCAACTCTTGTTTATTTCAAGTGTATTCAACACACTTATTATTTTTCTATTGCAAGCATTCAATAGTTGAATCTAATGAACTACTCTATTGTAGATGGTCTTAGAAACATTCCATAAAACCACTTTGAGGAGACCTTGCAATGATCGGGTGTCTCCTAGTTGCTAGATCGGACGATCCCTCTGGACGCTTGCCCGGTTGGGCAACCTCCCGGATGCTCGATCGGACATCCCTGGAATGCTTGATCGTGCAACAACTTGATGCTCGATCCGGTATGATACCCAACAATACTCACCGACTTGATATGGTCGCTCGATCGGGCACACCACTCTCCCGATCAGGTGAGTCTTCCGTCTCCACTTTGTCAACCTTGCGCTCGACCACCATCTTTTCTTCACAATGTTTCACCCAAAACATCCACCATATCCTTCTTTCTCCATATTTCAACATCAAAACATGTTTAGGAGGAAGAAGTTATCTTACTTTCACTCCTTCAATTTGAAATCACCTCCAAACCACAACACAACACCACCATCAACACTTTCAACACATGAAAGTGCTATCAATCACACTAGAAGGAGAAAGCTAGGGACTTACCGTAACTCACTTAGCAAGAAATCACCACAACTCTCTAGAACTTCAATGTACACTATCTCTTTCAAAGCTTCAAGAGTACAACAAGGGAGAAAATGAAAGCATTTCTCACAGGCTAGGGAAGGATATAGAAGAGTGGAGGAGTTATATCAACTCTCCCCACATCGGCCAATCATTTGGGCCTTAAGCCCAACTTGCAACCCAAACCTTGCCTGATCTGATACCCTATACCAGCTTTTGGGCACCCCTACAGATCAAGACCTGACCGCTCGTTTATTTCTCTTCGTCATTCAGATCGATCTCGTATATGACAATTGATCAATCCACTATCCGCTCACGACCACGGATGTTACCATCTGCTAGTTACTCCATTAAAATTTGTTAAATGTCTACAAAATGTGACAAATATATATAAATTCTAACATAATCGACCAAATATATGAAAAATTATGTAGAAGCTCACAAAAAGTATTAAATACTTACAAAGTTTGTCGGAAGCACGAAAAAGATGTCAAATATATCATTAAAATATTTTTAGAAAAAAATATCTTTTAAACTTTATAAGTTTTTATTAGTAATTTTTGTTATATGGAAAATAATAGGTTATAATGGAAAATCACCCAAACATTATATATAAAAAACGTAACGTATATCTATATACGGTAGATATACGGTATATAAAATAGACGGTCAAGATATAAATTAAGATAGGTAAAAAATAGATTCAAGATAAGAAATCTATGAATTAAGAGGTAATCGTATTTAGAAAAATATCTAAAACCGTCTATAAATCAATCGACATCCTATCGTCAAGATATCTCCTACATTGTTTTCAAAGTCTCTTATTGTAAGTTTTGCTCTCTTCTCAATCTTCTCATGTTATTTCCTTGGTTGGTCTTAAAGAAAATTTACTTTTTATTTTCTCATGCCTTAGTGTTGCTCTCTAAATTATAAGTGTGTATACATGTATTGATATGTGTGTATATATTATATGCACCAAAGCAACATATGACTAAAGGATCATTAGTTTCAGATCTGAAAATAAAAACTAAAATTTATGGATCCATAATTTTATATTATATGGTGTTGGTTGTATATTCATATTATAAATATATTTACATTATGTATTTTTTTCTAATGATTTTTTTTCAAATTATCTATAGGGAAAAATGGAGAACTATGGAGTGGACTTGACAATGAAGTTGGGTTTGCCTACTCAGTGTGTTGATACTCATGTGAGCTTGAACACTCCGACCAACTTTAACCAGGTTTTATTTCATAATTTATTTATGTATGTGTGCATGAATAAATATGAAAAATCTTCACACAGTATTTGATGGATCTAGAGTAGATCTGTTGATAATATGTCACATTTTTTTATTAAGAATATGAATTAATTTCATGTTATTACCACATATATTAAAAAATTTAAAATCATTAAACTATGACTAAAATAATTAAATCTCTGTTAAAAAAAACATCATATCATGACCACAAATTATATATATATTCTTAATTTATTTTATATTTACAATTTATATATAATATTTTATTATATAAATGATATATTAGTTTATTTTACATTTCATCATATATATTATGTTCTTTTCTCATTTTTGATTATTTATATTAATATATTTGATATTTATTATAAAAAGAATTAAAACTATAAAACTAGATTATATAAATATATTTTATTTTATTTAATAAATAAATTATTTATACTTGATAATATATATTTTAATTTTAATTATTGATAATAAATTATTTAATATTTATTATAATAAATTTAAAACTATAAAATAATGAACTTTAATTTAAACCCATAAAATTAAAACTCATGCAAATAGTGTAGCACCACCAATTCATTTACATATAAACATATATAATACAACTACACATTAATTACTAATTAATGAATATTTTAACTAATAACTATAGAAAACCAACGTCGACGGCATGAACGGAGGAACCAACAACGGCGCCGAGATTTTGAGCAACCGTCCAAGACTTTTCGGAGAAGAAAACAACGAAGGTGCAAAGAACTTGGACATCAACATTAGAGTCTACAATTACATAACCAAACTTTTCGCCGGAACCCGTCAAACTTTAAACTTCAGCCCTTTTCACATGCCTGTATTTCCGCCTCCATCTCCGGTGATTCCCATAATTGGTGACTATGTTCTGATGGATGTGCCTGCTCCGAGAGCCCATCGTAACAGTTCCGGTTCCGGTGGGAAGATTAAAGGTGGGAGGAAGTGTACAAACTTCAACTGTAACGCAACCAAAACTCCTATGTGGCGTAGAGGTCCTCTTGGTCCTATGGTAATTAATTTTTTTAATTTGTTTTTTTTTTTTTANTTAATTGGTTAATGTGTTATAGACTTTGTGCAATGCTTGTGGGATCAAGTTCAGGAAGGAGGAAATGAAGAAATACAATAGAAAGTGAGTGAGTGTGTATCTCATAGTTAATAATAATATATAATATAATATATAAATAAAATAAAGAGGGATTCATTGTCAATTAGGCATTGTAATTCTTTGAGACTTTGGTTATGTGAGTGTGAGTTTGGATATTTTAATAAAATATAATAAATTGTTATAAGATATCATGAAATTGTGTTTTGTAGTTTAACAAACAAAATATCATTTTAGATAAAAACATATCATATTAAAATATTTATATTTTTCTTACTCAAAGAATCTAAAAAAAAAGTGGCAAAGTGTAGGTAAAACCATTTCAACTTTTATATTTAATAATGGAGGAACTCTACTTACAAATATCATCATTCATTTGGTTAATACTTTTTATCAGATTTCAAATTTATAATTAAAAAACTTGTAGAGGTGTAAATATATTTCTGGTCAAAACGCAACTAAAATTGGTATATTTGAATAAGGAAAGGTTTAATATTGTATATCTTTAAGAAAATATAACGATTCTAAATATATACGTTGGGCAAATGTACCTCCTATAAATATGTGAAAGGCTAGTTATGTCTAAAAATATATAGATTCAAAATCTAGTGATGTTATAAACTTTAAAATATAGACGCTGTCAGTTTGTACTTTTACTAGAGAAAAATTTGTATAATTTAACCCATTTTTTTGGGCAAAATTTTTGAAAAAACTTGTACATTCAGAAATTTTACAAAAAGTTTGAAATTTAAAAATATCGTTTAAATCATAAATTTTTGCGTTAAATTTTTTTAAAATATTAAAGTTTTCGTTGACCAACCATTTTATTTTCAACGTTAACTCATTTAAAAACTGAGACGTCATTAATTTTTCGTTAGTTAATCCGTTTAAAGTAAAACAACGTCGTTTTTATTGAGAGAAACGACATCGATTTGGTTAAAAATTAAATTAAATATGTCATCGACTGGTTTCAAACCCAGATTACACATATAACAATCAAAAACTTTTACCAAATATGCTACCTAAGATAATTCATAACCATATTTATATATAACAATAAACATATTTTCAATATAATTACAAAATAGAAAATTTTAAAAAATTCAAATACTCTTCAGTTCAAATTTAAAGTTTAGTTTTAATAATACTATTTATTATTAAGATAAAAAATCTAAAAAATATTTTTAATTATTAACTTTAAAATAAAAAATATTTTTAATTATTATTAAATTTGAAATTGAAAATCTAAAAATTATTTACAAA
>KE157363.1:36129-135008 GCA_000411055.1 Leavenworthia alabamica
TTTTAGATTTTCTATTTTGTAATTATGTGTAAAATCTATTTATAATTATATATAAATATGGTTATGAATTATACAATTATCTTCAATAACACAATTGGTAAAAGTGTTTGATAGTTTTATATGAGTAACTAGGATTAGTCAATGACATATTTTATATAATTTTTCAATCAAAACGACGTTGTTTCTTTCAATAATAACGATTTTGTTTTACTTTAAACAGATTAATTAGCAAAAAGTTAAAGCCGTCAAAATTTTCTGGTCGCTGATTTAAATTTGTGACATATGAACATAATTTTGTTGGGCAATAAACAGAGTAATCTTCGATTTCACAGATAAGGAGAACTAAAGTTATATTCAATAGAACCATACCTAAATGATGAATATAGCCCAAACTCAAAGTAAGCTCTTATAGCTACTCTTAAACTTGTGTGTTGGGAAGCAAAAAAAAACAAAAAACCTCTCTAACTTGTAAAACCTACCTACCACTGACAATCCATTAGATATCTCATATCTGTCTACCTCATAAAAAACATGCTTCATATTAAATCGAAACCATTGTTAATTTTAATTAACATCAATGTTACCCACGACCCACCTATGACAAGCACGCTTATCATAATCTTCTTCTTATAGTAAATAAATTATCAACTACTCCAAACTTGAAGATGGTTCGTGTCAAACACATCATAAACTAACCTCAACGAATCATAAAGATGAATAATAAGAAGATAATATATAATATGGAAACTTACACTTAACTTAGTATTTTGTTCATCCCCAACAAGGGTGTGTAACTCCAAGAACAACACAGTAACATAAGAGTTTTAGAGACAGACTCTAACAATCACCTTACAAGCAAGACACAGAGAGATACCCAGAAAAATATTACATGGTTTAGTGAATGTAAGAACACATTATATAAAAATAAGATAAGATGAAAGCTACTACCAAACACGGCTTAGTACCATGTGGAGACATCTTGTTGCTTCTGCTGCATACCATCCATAGACATATCATCTCTGCAATCGAATGAGGCCATATCGAACGGTGTAGAATCAAACACAAGCTGAAACCCATTGTTGTTATGCGCAGCTTCAAAGTTGTTGTTGTGTGTATTGTTGAACTTAAACCCATTGTTATTGTTGTTGTTTGGGATGTTTAAGTCTTCAAAGAAACTTCCTTCGATCATGTTTCCTGGGAACTGGAGATGTTCTTGATGATTATTAACTGTTGGCTGAAGCATAGACATGCTTTGATTCTCCATGACAATAGAAGTTTGGTTGCTTTGGAAACTTGTGTCATACAAGGACATGAGGTCGGAGATTGACTTTTGTCCATCTTCAGGAACTCCAATACCTGTTAAGTCAATTGGTTGTGCCAACGAGTTCACTGGCCTTGGCTGAGAAAAGCCAACTACAGGCTTAACTTCATTAACATGGAACATGGATGCTGTGGCTCCACCGTACACCAAGCAACTGTCTCTATGTGGACAAACCAATTGATGATTGTCTCTTGAGTTCCTATCGAGAAATCCCCGGCTGATTTCGCTGTGGAAACACCCAGGATTCTCACAGGTGAAGACTGTTCTGTCCATAATAGTGTTCAAATCTCTGTTTAGCTTCTTCCTCTTTCTTGTGAATTCTGAGTTTCCTGATGGCACTTCTTCTTTGACTGGAAAGTCGAGTATTTTAGCAGCCATACCAAAGTTTGAAGAATTCATCACCTTCTCTGGCTTGACCTCTTCCACTTCAAACTGAGACTCCTTGTCGAAACCTTCAACATCGTATTGACTACAATCATTCATCAATAGTGAGCAACTTCCACCAGACAAAGCAATAGGAGGACAAGACTCAGGATAAAGCTCTCTAGCCAATGACTCTTCTTGGTTAATAATAGCAAGCCACGTAGCACTCTCTTTAGCAGTCATCTTATCCTGCAAGCATTTAGATTGTCTAACGAGCTTACGAATCTTAGCAATATCAGGAAACATATGCTTGATCACCGCAGTTAAAACCCCGACTTTCCAAGCCTTCTTCAAATCATGAGGCTTCTTGTAAGGTGCAGGACCTTGATCTATAGACAAACCAAGTTGAGGCCACCACTCTTCATTCCCAGTAGGCCACCATGGAGGAGGAACTCCTTTCTCTAAAGGAAACCGTCTCTGAGGAGGATCACAATGTTGCATCAAAGCCGATAATAACGATCCAAGAGTTGTATCTTGTAGTTCTTGCAAAGTATGTGGAGTAGATCCAACATGATTATGACCTTGATAACTTCCAGGTAAAGCATTCTCAGCTTGATACTTAGTAATAGCCGCAGGACCATTACGATCAAACCTAACCTTATCTTTCCACCACTCCCTAAGATTATCAGAAGCACCAGTAACAGGTTTACCATTTTCAGGAATGATTCCATAAACAAAACCTTGAGCTTTACAAACTTCCATCATCTTCAACATATACTTTAAGATCCCATCTTGAGCTCTAGACATTTTTTTCCTCCTAGCTTGTTCTTGAGATTGTCTTAGCTTAGTTACATCAACACCTTCTTTAGACTTATCTTGTTCTTTGAGACGTTTAAGCTTCAATTTGTCTCTCCACATTCTCTTTTCTAATTCATTAACATCAATCTCATCGTCATCAGTATAGTCATCTTCAACAATTGAATCAGGTTCAGTTTGTGGAGCTGGACAGTAATCAACTTCACTAAGAGATCCACAAGTGAACATATCCATGTTTCCAAACATTCCCATTTCATTAAACATCATTTGTGGTGCCAAATTAACCTGAAAATAAAAACTAAAACTTCATATTAATATTTGATTTTGTAAAATAAGGGATGAGATCTTAAATATGTATAAATTTATACAAGACTGGAATAAATCGAGTAATCCCCAAATATAGAAATAAATCCGAGTATATAAAATTTATTTTCTTATAGATCAGTGATACAAATATATGATATAAAATAACAAAAAATTAAAACTTCTTAAATTAGCTTCTCATGATCTAATTAGATCGTGTAAACACTAATAATCTCAAGTAAAACCATAGATCTACAAATAAAATACAGATAAATCTATACATCATAATATAATCTTAAGAATTAATAATAACCTTAAAAGCAATAGAATAGATCAAAAGCTAATTAGTACCTCGAGAAAAAAAAAAAGCAGAAGGAGAAATATATAGATGGATAAGAGAAAATAATAAACCCTATTTTATGAAGAAGTTCTCCAGAAGTTAGAGAGATGAAGAAAGCGATTGAGTTTCTGGTGTTTGTGGAGGTATGGCTGTAGATGAAGGAGAGATGAGAAGACTTTTTATATTATTTTATTTTTTGTTTTTTTTACACAACATTTAAGAGAGATCATTTATTATATGACAATTAAAATAATATCAGAAATAAATAACAAAGCGTCATACCTTTCTTTTCACATATTCTTACGCGGTGTGTAATAAATTGTTTTCTGTTATTTATTGCTGCTAAACTATAAACTTACGTTTATTTTTCTGTGACGGTATTTTTCTTTTATTTTAATTTTGCAATATATAAAGTATTTCTTAAAAAAAAAAAATTCTAAGTTGTAAAAAAAAAAATAGTTTAAAAAAAATATATATTATCCATATTAACATTGAGCATTTGGTTAGATGGATCATGTTAAACTTGTGTAGGATTGAGTTTTTAAAGTTGTTTCATATTATAATATAAAATAATTTTAATATTTTAGATAGTTTGGATATAATTCATTGGTGTTTGAATTAGTTTAGATAATAAATTTAAATTCAACAAAAATTTAAAATTGATCGGTATATGTTTGAATCTAATTTATACTCCTATTTAAAATTATTATTTGATTAACTTAAAATTATATCTTAAAACTAAAATAAAATAAAAAAGTTAAACTTAATTTTAAAGTTTTGTAGTATAGGATGAGATTTGAATTTGACGTAAAATGTGCGGAAACATAATAAAATAAAATGATTTGAGTTTTTAAGATTGAATTTAGGTTTTTCCTATTCTGATATGCTTTGTTTGTGTGGCGAGACCTAAACCATACCTCATAAATAACAAAAACTCTTTTACATCATCCATTATATAGACAACTATACAAAAGATAAAAGTTTCGTCACCAGCCAACTATTATCGATTACGACAAATCAATACTCAAAGACTCGAGAGGTAGGAGACTATTTTAATAAGTTTTCGAGCTTATTGATTTTATATTTAATTATTCTCACGTTCTCCGACACTTTTCTTGAAACGACCGAACCAGATTGTTAAATTTTATGTCTTATCTTTTACACTTTTTTAATGTCAGAAAATTTCCAAAAACTAATCTTAAAAATACAGAAGAAAGTGAACAAATCTCGTTGAAGAGTATTAACAATAATATAATGATACAAATACTTTGTTTATAAAATGAGCCTGAAGACAAAAGTTGGACTATGAAGATCAATGAAGTTCGTGTGGTTGGGATTTAACTGTTGGAGATAAATGTTTTCTCTTGGTTCTTCACTAACTCCACTTTGTGTTGCATACTCTAATGCCATCTCGTAGTCCACCTGAAATCACCACAATGATTCAGCAAAACAACAACAACAATAAAGTGATTGATAAAGGCTTTAACAAAAAGACCTGTTCAACATGCTGAGCAAGCTTTTCTTCTAATGTTTGTTTTGTTATTATACGTTCAGATACTTTATCAAGCATAACTGTGTCTTCTTCTTTGTAACGTTTTCTCTTTGTTGTATGTTCTTCTGTCATTTGTTTCAGAACCTCATACACTGCTCCCGTTGCATCTGGGATGTACCTGCTTAAACTGCGTTTTCGCTCTTGTTGCTCACGGGCTTGTAATCTCTTTACTATTTTAGATTTCAGTTGGATACAACACTGTTGAATCGCAGACTTCATTCACGGAAGAGAGAAAGACCAAAAAGTTAGCTTTGGTAAAGCAAGCATGGAAAAAGTTTTCTTAATGTTATTTATATATACCTTGACTGCAGTAGCAATCTCACTGATGTCATCTCCTATGTATTCTTTACCTGTACCTTTGAAAGGGATTTTCGTACTCACTATGCTCACAAATACTCCTATTTTATCTTGTGTTTGATTCATCTTATAACTATTCCAACTGCAATTTTTTTCAGTACCAAACTATGATGATATTAACAGAGAGATATATAGCAAGCTAAGAAGAAGAAGAATAAGTCTCACTTGATTCTCTTTAAGGCTGTCCTGGTGACCACATCACCTCCTTGTTCAAACAGGAGAGGAATACGGTTTGCAAAACGAAATATGTTGATCCCCTGCCATTTCAGTTCCAGGAATATATAAGTGAGATCAGGATAGATTATATAACGCAATCATGTCAAGAAGCTCATTCTTATACATATCAATACTCAAACTTTAGCTTATTTATGTTGAAACATGTTAGAAGAAACTTATATCCGTGGGAACATTCTTTTTGAATGTGTTTGCAAGGTTTGTTGTGGATGACATGACACATGAGAATAAACAAAAGGAGGGATATGACTTACCTGTTTCACATCTCTTCCGCCCACACTAACACCAGCTTCAACAATGAAAGGATGACCTTCGAAAACTTGAGCACTGAACAAAGTTTCCAAGAAGAAGTCAACATGTAAAGAAATGTTGCTCAGATTAAAGGTGAAACATGACAGATGCGATTACTACAAGAAAATTATCATGAACACTCCATATCTAAAACAGATGGATTTGCAAAATTTGTGGGTTGCAGTGACAACCTGCCTGAATACGTTGCCACCATATCTGGATGCAGCTCCTTGATAATCCCTAGACGAAGATTGTATTCTCCTGCCGGACTAAGACACTACAGGAAAAAAACCCGCAGAATGACTAGAGCTAATTTTTCAACAACCAAGATGCTTCAACAAATTAAACATTTATAAGAAGAGCCTAGAGAGAGACAGATAGGGATAATAAAGCAGTTCCAATGAACATTCAAGAGAAGCAGCTGCTTACATCACCACAAGGGTCATCAAATTTAGCTTGGCGGAATAACTGATGTATGCGTACCATCTGCTGAGATGTCACAGATTTGACAGCCATGCTAGGACTGAAATCAGGTCCCATCTCCCCTGAAATGGAAGAAAACAAGGATAATCATCACGAAAGGGATAGCACAAGCTTAGTAAAAATTTCTTAAAATCATAACCGGCAAACTAAAGCAGAAAACTCCCTCTGGGAATCAGTAAACATTATATAACAAATCCATCTAATCCATCAGGACATCTGATGTAGAATTACTTAATATATCAATCATTTCCATTGGCCAGGTAAAAGGATTTCCAAATGTAAAGTGACGGGTAATACTACAAAACTTCAAGCTTATATAACAAATGAGAACGAGATGTCATACTTACCAATTAATCGTGTTGCAAGGGTTTTGTTAATATTCACAAACTCATTCTGAAGAAACTGAACAAGCGTCTTTTTGGAAGTGTCTGTAACAAGGCGCTTGATAAGCAACAAGTCAACTGACGATGGATGGTGCTTTGTCTCCATAGGAATAGGAGGCATCACATCAGTTCTTCTAGTGAATTTAATAGTGACATTTTTCCTTCATGAAGAGAAAATTGAATAACTAGAGAGATAATGCTGCACATAAAGAGAAAGAGCTATGTGACAGAGAGATAAAGATCATACTCTGGTGTCTCTGATATAAATCTAAAGAGAAATTGGGCGTAAGGAGTAATAACAGCCATTTGGCGCATATAGTGCAAGATCTTTGACTGGAAAAGAAAAATACATATAATGTTTTAGACAACTGTGCATGCACAAATATATAAAGAAGTGCCTGAGAAATAGGATACAGCATAAGAAAGATCTTAACCACATACTCTGTATGTTGTCCAGTTTCCTTCTATTACCACCTGTATTTCGGCCCCATGCCACTTCTCTTTGTTACCCTTCTTTTCATGCAAATGAATATGAGGAATGTTCCTGAAAAATTCAACCATTTGAAGACCATTATTTGAGCCAAATAATTCATGGCAATTATCGTTAAATGCAAAACCATACAAGGTTAGATTGATATCCGCTTTTGTGAAGCTGTTATAGTATTTAATGGGTACCTGTGAATATCAATATCCAGTCTGCAGAAAGTAACATAGTTTTGGCTCTTCATAGATGATAAGATCTCTATGGGGAGGCCTGTGCTCATTTTGGACCAAATTAAGGCCTGCATACCAGGAAATTTTAGAGAAACTAGAAGAGTTAAACATACATCTAAAGAGTCTTGCACAAAATTCTCATATAATAAGAGATATATTCCTTTTGTAAACCTAGGAACAAGCACTCTCAGATAGAAATTCGAAAGTGATTTAACCACGTTAGCATTTCATGAAGTTTTACAGGCTAATCTCAGATATCAAACATGGCATAGAAAACTCAACGTAAAAAAGAAAAGAATGAGAGCCTGAAATTTAAACTTAATAAGAAAGGAGTACCATCTTTGCACCCAGACCGAACTTTCCACGTGTTTGCTTCAGTCCATACTTCGTCCCGGATAAAACTTTAAGAAGAAAAATTTGGAAACTTAGCCTTAAAACAAAAGCTTCCTATAAGGTTGATATGCCAGGCTAAATCAATAGAGAAAGTGAGGGTGGCTAGCTATTTTACCTCTCCCAAACATATTTGGAATGTCATCATGTGGCATCCCCTTACCATTATCCTTCATTATGATCAACTCAAGTCAGAACTCAAAAAAAATTCTTAACAACATTGTAATCAAGGATCAAAAGGTATTTATATATATATACTTCACATTGCACAGCCACAAAAGTTATTGAATTAAACAAATATTATTCAAAACCTCACCTTACATGTCACTTTGTAATATGATGCTTCCCCACGGGCCTTTAAAACCTTTGAGACTCCAGGCTCTTTGGTTTTCTTTCCCAATGCCAAATTCTTGGCTTGTATCTCACTAGCACGAGCTTCCTTTGCTAGCCTTTTCTACATAGCAGGAATCAATCATAAATATTATAATTGTTAACTAATCCTTGAACAGATAGCTACTGACAAGCTAGAAGGTTGCAGAACACTCAAACTTCGTGACATACAAAAAAAAAGCCAAGGATTTAACCAAAAAGAGTGAAATAATAAGAAGATGAGAGTAATAAACAAAAAATTCACTCACATCACGGGCCTTCTCAGTCTCATAATCATCATACAGCTTTGTGTCAACACGTTCCCGATCAGTAAGACCGATCATGGAATTAAACTTAGATTTTACAATTTCTTCACTTCAAAAACAAAAAAAAAACAAGAGAGTTACTCTACAAATGGGAATAAAGCACATACAACTCTTTGATTCACAAAACTCCAACCAGAAACGTACATTGTTACTTCAACCTCAGGGAGCTCTGAAATCGACTCAGCAGAATCAAGAGCATTTTCAACAAGCTCTCTAACAGTTGTATAAAGCGACTTCCCTGGCTAAAATCCACAATTATCAAACAATTTCAAACTTCTCCAGGGACTTGTTACCAAATTCAATTACAAAAAATAAAAGATAAAACATTTATATTGACACTTGACGAATTAGGAACTCACATTATCAAATCCAGCAATGTTCTTGTTCTCCGCGAAAAATTCAGCTGGAGATTCTGTAAATTCACCCAAAAAATCAATTCAGATTAATTTACACCGGGAACACTCAATTAAGCTCAAATGAGCAGATACACCATAGTCACTTACTTTGCTTAAGTTTGCTCTCGTTGCTGTTCTTAGTGTTCTTCGAGCTTCCCTTCTTCGTTTCAGCTAAATCATCGCCCGCCATTGAAACAACAACAAAAAACTGACTAAAGATCAACCAAATCTATAAGTACAACACTAGCTATCTCCGATAAAATTCAAAAGCAGGATCGATCTAGGGCTTGCTTTATGAAGGAGAGGGAAATTAAAGGAAGAGATTAGTTGACGAGGGCATATATGTCATTTCAAATACTATCGTTTTGCGATTGAACTAATCTAGCTTAGCGGTTGAAATATATTTAACGTTTGCGGTTTGAGTAAGAATCGCGATTGGATTAAGATCTTCATGAGGTGTGTGGAGGAATCTAAGAAGCAACGCAGGTACGCTATCACAGGGTATTTTGTTCTACAGGAGTACGATAGCAGTACAAGGCTAATGTGGTGCATGATAAGAGTTAGTTAGGTGCATAATAGTCACTAATTAATGTTATGTTTGTATATAAATACGATACAGTTGTATAGTTGTGAGTATTAAGAAATAAAGAAACACTTTAATATTTCTCTCTCTATCACTCTTTTGCTCGAGCTTCTCACTTCGTCTTCTTCACTGTGACTTCAATTTGGGAAGTTTGATATGGTAGCAGAGCCTCACGATCATGAGTGCTTCTAGATTTGAACTGATTTTCATTCAATTTGTTCTGGATCTTCTGATTCGTTGCTATTTCATTTCAGCGATAATCAATTTCTTCATCGTGATCTTCTCTTGATTTTTTTTTTCTCTTTTGTTTCTCCTGATTCTTTGACCTTTACTGTTCTGATTCTGTTTCTCCTCTTCACAGAACAATTTCTTTCATAATATCTTGATTCTTGCTGATACAATGGGATCAAATCCAAATCCAGTTCAACACAATCAAGCGACAGCGATTCCAAATCAAAATCGGCAAAATGTTGATCAGTATGATAATCCTTATTTTCTACATAGTAATGATCATGCTGGTTTGATATTAGTTACAGATCGTCTTACTTCTGGAGCCGAATTTCATTCTTGGAAAAGATCTATCAGAATGGCTTTAAATGTGAGGAACAAGTTAGGCTTCATCGATGGTAACATTCCTAAACCTCCTTTAGGTCATCGTGATTCAGGCTCTTGGTCTAGATGTAATGATCTTGTGGCTACATGGCTAATGAACTCAGTTTCAAAGAAGATAGGTCAAAGTTTATTATTCATGTCTACAGCTGAAAGTATATGGAACAATCTAATGACTAGGTTTAAACAAGATGATGCACCTAGAGTGTATGAGATAGAACAAAAGACCGTCTTCTTCACTGTGACTTCAATTTGGGAAGTTTGATATACGCAACAGTATCTATTTGGATCCTCTCCAATACATAGAGATCGACGAGAAAGTGAAAAATGGCGAATGTTTCTCCTGGAATTGCAATTCTCGGAGCTGGGATCTTCGTCAAAACTCAATACATTCCCCGGTTAAATGAAATCTCCTTTTGCCATTTTGAAAGACTGAACTATTTGTGTTGGTTAGTACAGAGCCGCTACTGAGCTCATTGATATGAAATAATATTTGAAGGGATCACAATTCTTTTAAATATTTTAGAGTTCTCAAAATATATATGCCTAAATTTGATGAATAATTTCAGAAAAAAGATATAAAAATGATTCTTTATATTTTATTATATATAAACAATCATTTTTATATTTTGTTATGTAAATATAAACTCTACTTTATTATGTAACCAATACTTCACTATCCATAGAATTAAGCATTCCTAGATTTTTATTGGTTCTTAAGCTTAGAATAATTACTAATATGAAATTTAAAACCACATATGAACAAATAAATATATATGATCATGCATTCGAAATCATGGGAAAAATTTTGTAAACCAAAACAAAACGAAGACCTAAGTTTTAGATATATACAGGATTTTAATACATCTCTTCTAACAAAACAATTTTGGTGGTTAATAAAAAAACCAGACACTCTTTTCGCTCAGGTAATCAAATGATGGTACTTTTGGAAATTTTCACCAGTGGATGGTAGAAAAGTCTATAATCCATCCTATGGTTGAAGTATTGTGTTCGCGCTTCCTCTGGTAGAACAATGTTTAATTAAAAGAGTGGGATCGTGTAATTCTATATCAGTGTGGGATGATGTTTGGATTTTTACTTTACGACCACGGCCAGCTTTATGCAGGGGTTTCAATTACAATCTAATTACGAGAGTAAATCAGTTAGTAGATCAACGAATCGGATGGTGGAATTTACCATTGATGGAAGAGATTTTAGAATCGGAAGATATTCAATTAGTCAAAGGAATATCAGTGAGTCTAACCCTGAAAACGGATACAATTGGTTGGTACTTTTCAAAATCTGGTAAGTATTCAGTTAAATCGGGCTATCAAACAATCATAAAAAGAGGAAATTTGGATATTGCAAAGGCTGAGCAGTATGCAGGATAAAATCCAACGGACATAGAACAGATCAATAGAGGCGGAGGAGATCCGGTAACACGTTTTATCAATGAATCTTTTTCTGATCAATTTTCAAGGTTATGATGGATAATAAAGAAAAAGGGATAAACGAAAGGTTAAAAGAAGCGAAAAATATACATAAAAATATATCTTCACTCCATTCAGAACTAGAATTTTGATTTGCGCTATGCAAAGTGTGATAGAATCTAAAGAAAAAAAGTTTTTTCACAGAAATTGTTCGAATCTTATGGATATGGTTAATGAACCTCACGACTGGCCTGATTTTACAAGAGTTCAAGTGATTTACACTAATTTGGATACCACATGACAAGAACAAAAAAGCGGATCAACTAGCCGTTAATGCGAGAAGTCAAAGTCAGAGATTCTACTACCGAAATCACACTCCATCAGAATTGAAAAGACGTTAGAATAATACATTGTTGACAAAAAAAACAAATAAATATAAATAAAAAACAAAAGAAACAGTCCATGGATGGGCTGAGATGTATTCAGTTCAAAGCATGTGATCAAATCCTCCACCTTGATGCGTTGCAACTCTACCAACTCCAACATTATGAAGCAATTCTTGCAGCAACCGCCATGCCGATGGATCCTCCTAAAAAGAAGAAACACACCAAGTTTTCAACTAAACCATCTCTTAAAGTTTATATACTCGAAAAAAAAACAAAAAACAACTTACATGAGCACAATTGCTAAAGGTTCCATCTAGTAACGAGTCAGGGAGAGACCTTCTTAGTGTAATACAAGCCCTAAGAAACACAAAAGCTCAAGCATGAAAAAAAAACACATCTGAGTAAGTTTGTTTGGAGCTAAACTAACCTGTCATTGTCCGATAAACGGTGATAACAGCGAATGATAGGCCCGAAAAGGAGTAGAGAAGGTTGCTCTATAAGTGACTGGATCATATTTCCTAAGACTTGATCAACTGCAAAGAACCGATCTGCTGTTGTACAAATGTAATCCAAACCCACATTATCCAATAGTATCTTTTCAACTATAATTGTTGCAGCCTGTAATTTATATAACATATTAATTTGTATTATATGGTACATAACTGGTTCTGTAAAACTTCACAATTCCCAGACTAAGAAATATAAAGAATTGACAATAACTAAGAGAAACAGAGACTCGTTTATTTATAGAAATATAAGTAGCTCTGGGCAAAATAAACTATCTGAAGCATCCGACCCGAAAAACACTATCTGTATCCAAAAAGTTATTTTATTGGATGCTAAATTTTTAAGTCCGAAAATCCGTATTCGAATTCGAACCTGTCTGTTAAAACTCGAAATCTTATTATATAAGTCAATAATTTAATTATTCGAAAAGTTTTAGTTATATTTATGAAAATTTAGTTAAATTTTTTAATTTTTTAACATTTTTTTTTCAATATTTCTTCATCCGAAACCGATTTATATCCAAACTCGAATCCGAACTGAATCCGACAAAATTATTCCATTGGGTACTACACTCCTAAACCCGATATACACAAAACTGAATTAGTTTTACCCAAATCCAATCCGTTTACCCGGATGCCAAGCTCTAGATTTAAGAAATTATCATTTGTAGACTTTATATAGTAAGAGTAATAGTAACAAGGAGAACTGAGACTCGTTTCTTTATAGGATTTGGCATGTCATTATTAACGATTTAGAAGGAGTTTAATATTGTCAAGAAACATGAGGAAAATGAATATGAAGATGATACAAGACTTACTGCTTTGGATAGGTCATTCCCCATCTCCATGATACGGAGACACAGAGGGATGATTTCAGTTGAAAGAAGGAACCTAATGACCTCAGTATCACCAACCTGTTGAACCAGAGTCAAATAATGAGCAAAGGGAATGTGGAAACAAAGGGAGATAATGTTTTACCTTAACAAGTGCACAAATGACAGTTAAGCTACTAAGCCTCAAGCATTCAAAATGTCTTAACTTGCTGGTTGTATTGAGGTAAGGATAAATGTACAATGGGATGTGAGCTATGGAGAAGCCATAACAAAGAAAGATCATTAGTAGTTTATCAAATAAATTCAAAAAAATATATATATTATTACCCTTGAGAAATAACATTTTTGTTTGAGGATGAGATGCAACACACTATAAAGCAAAAACATCAAGAGTTTTATCAGAAACAGTTTTGAATAGATTAGGTAAAGTTATATTCATGTAAAGTGATGAAATATATAAACCTGAAGAAGAGCAAGTGATTTACAAACACGTTTTGATTGAGCAGGAGTTAGATTTGGAGGAGAAAGAACACAGTAGATTGATACTATCTCTTCCAACAAAGAAGCAATGCTACCAGAAGTGATCCATAATAAAAGACCTAGATCCTCAAAAGACGAGTCTCTTATCTGCAATTGATAATATAACATATTAATTCAGATTCAGTCATTCATAAGCATATCAGATTTGATTATTGAATAAAACCAGGGAAAGCTTGGAAAGAGCAATCGTTCTGAGTTGAGGATTGTTGAGATCGAAGGCTAACTGTTGAACCCAAGCCAGATTCTGATCATCTCTGGTGACCATGGAGATAGATGAAGAATGTAAGCTCGCAATTATATGATATCTAACAAAAAAGGCTTCTTTTTCGTTTATGGAGAATTTATAGAATTCTCTTTAGCTTATAGATTCTCTCTATTCCTATAAAAAGGGCAATTACGTCTTTTTTTAATATATATTTCATTTATGGAGAATTTATAGAATTCTGTTTAGTTTATAGAGTTCTTATGTATTTAAACAACTCTATAAATATTTAACTCTATTATTATTTATTATATTACGAATATTTGTCATTGTATTATATATTAAAAATTTATAGATTTTAAATTTAAAATGATTGATAAACCTACAACAGAATCTGTTTAGAAGATTTGTTTAACGAATTAGAGAATCTCAAGGAATAAAAAATATTTTTATTTACTTATATTTACATTATTGATTAATTCAAATAATATATTATTTTCATAATTATTTTAAATTATATTATAATCTTAAATTCTTAATACGAATTATTTTATTTCTACTGAATTTTATGTATTGAAATTACACCTAAATTATTTATTTATTAAATTATTACTATTATTATATTAAATTAAAGATCATGTACAATTATGTTATATTTTCTGAATACTTAAATTATAGATTACATTTATTTAGTACATACTAAATAAAACTAATATATTCAAAATTTTAAATTTGTTAAAACACATTTTCAAAAGTGATTATAGTAATATCTATATGTATATACACTGGAATAAACATTAATTTATTTTAAATACATTTATATTTAAAAATAATTAAAATCGTAATTAAATTTTAAAGGAATATATATATATATTACTCATGTTAAAAACTTAAAATATTTTATATGATTTTAATTTTTAAATTTAAAAATCATATGTAATAAAATCAAATCAACTACATATTCGATTTATAAATCATAACTTATTTGTTAAAAAAAATCATAAATTATTTTAGGTAAATAATTTTTTTAAGCAGAATAAAATAAATTGAAAAAACAAAATTTAACATTTTTATTCAAAACTATTATATCTGATTTTATTAAATTAATAACATCTTAAAATTATATTAAAACTTGAAATATTCATATGATTTAATTTTAAAATTAATAATCAAAAGAAATCATATCTACTGCAGATTTTACGTTAAATATTAACAACTTTTAAATTTTTTGAACGTATTAACAACCCTTAATTTTAACTGAATATATCTGCATTTAATCTACAAGATATTATGTATTATCATATTAACAAGAATAATATTTAATAGTAAAAATATATGTAGGTTATAAATATTTAATAGTAAATTGTAGAACATACTAACTAGGCTTATTGAGCTTTAAGAGTCCTAACGTATTGGGTGGCCTGTGTTGGTTAGCTTTATGAAACCAATCCTTAAACGAAACATGAACCACAACTAATCGAAAAACAAATGAAACCTTTGATAAGATTCATAAAAATAGAATAGTGTTATGGTTATCATATATACACTTATACGTATTAGTAGTGTAATAACTTACATAATAAGATAATACATCAAAATGGGTTATTTTTTATATATTCTAAGGAACAAAAATAAGTGAGTTTTGTTATATATAATTATAGTCATCGATAGAGGACTCTATACGTCTTTGTTTACTACAAGAGAAGAGCCAAGAAGGCCGAGAGTGAAGCAGCAACGATAGAGCCAACCACCGGAAAAGCTACGGTAGCTGAGGAAGCACCTGGTGATGGTGATGGAGACTCGTTGTTAGCTGCTGCGACTGAGCTCACTAACACGGCCGAGATCATAACGAGGCCCACAAAGATGTTGACGTTCTTCATCTCCATTGTTTTTTGTTTTTTTTTCTGTTTTTGTTGTTGTTTGTTTGTATTTTTTTTTATTGTATGTTTTGAAAAGTGAAGGTGTTTTATAGTAAAAGAAAATGTGAAACGAGAAATTGAGAGAGTTTCAAGGGCTGTCGTTAATTAGGATCACACGTGAATTCAATTTTTTTTTTTTTTCTTTTTTTTGCTACATTTAGGCATTAATAAATTGCAAAAATAAACCCAACCTTGAATTAGTTTTTTTATGGTTTGGATATCGTTTCCACAAGATAATAACAGTATGTATAAAAGCATACCTTATTTTTTTAAAACAAAATTATGTTTTGTATAGGCTAAATTAATCTTTCTATTTTTACATGCAGAGATGATAAATTTCTATGTATGATTTTTCTCCATTAATACATGTTTTGTTTTGTGTTTTTGTGCTACCCATCGTAATCCTGAAAACTGATCTGTTGGTATCCATGAACCATGTACATAACACTTTGTCTCGTAGCGAGAGTCAATGTTCACAATATTGTAACATTTGTGATTGTTCATCTCTATATGTACCATAATATCCATGAATATGTAATTTTCTTCTAGTATACGGTTACTTTTGGAAATCTGTTGGGTTTATTAAAAAGATGAACCTTTGATATTTAGAGAAAAGAAATCATAAATTAACTATTTTTTGTAGTATAACCTTAAAAAAAACTATTTATCTCTTTGGTGAGGCAATGAATAATAATTGTTAACATATTTAAGTCTTTACAGAGATTAAAAGAGACTTCACTCCAGAGACTGATTTATCTCTTTGAAGTGCACATTACATGATTAAACCTTACAAGCTCATTGTCTGAGGCAAACTCAGCTCCAGAAAGTATAGACTGCAACAAATAAAACAAACATATCATTATCATAAAACATTTTGAATCCTATGATGTAAGCTCTATTTCAAGTCCTTGATTGATTTGCACATATCAGGTTTTTTGTTTACCTTGCAGACATACAAGCCATGCCAACAAACACAGCCTTAACAGCTTGTTTCTGTCCCGCATAATCAAATGCCAATGGAAGCATTTCATGTAATGTTAGAAAAGCCATTATTTCATGAAACAAAAAGGTAAACGTCGCCTGAGAGATTCGGCCAAAGCGACAGTTTTTGTTTCTTTTTTCTTTATTTTATTCTTATACAAAGACCAATCCTTAAATGTTTGAAGGCCCAATATCTCATGATCATAAGGCCCAGTTAATTTTCCTATTCGGTTTTCCCCTTCAACGTATTAATTGTAACAACGCTCTTCTTTCTTTGATTTTCCTATTCGGTTTTCCGCAAGGCACAATTCGAATTCGAAGGCTCTCTAGACGAAGCTCCTCCAAATCGATTTTGATCAACCAAATTACTCTTCGTAGCGTAGACGATAATGTTTCACAGAGGGTAAGCCTTATAATTATCTCTAATTAATTCGCGATATAATCAGTTCCCGCAATTAGGGTTTTTTTGGTTTATGGCTACGATTCAATCCTGAAACACTTGAATTTCAGCTTCTAGGTTATGTTTTATCTACTGAAATTACCTTTAATTGTTCTGTAGATTCTAGAAAGTGTTTAACTTTAGGTATAATTTTATAATCTGATGAATGTAGATATGGAGATGGTCCAGATGGGCGTGAAATAGGACCTAAGCGTCAAAGGATGATTGATCAAGGTCCTCCAGGACGATTTGATAGACCTAATACTCATACTGGTTCTAGCTTTATGTATAACCCTTATGGATTTGTTCCTCCTCCTTTCCCTGTGGTTCGACTCCGTGGTCTACCTTTTGATTGCGTTGAGCTTGATGTTGTTGAGTTTTTTCATGGTTTAAATGTTGTTGATGTCTTGTTTATTCATAAGAATAATAAGCTCACTGGAGAAGCGTTTTGCGTTTTGAGTTATCCTCTTCAGGTTGATTTTGCTCTTCATAAGAATAGACAGAACATGGGAAGAAGATATGTTGAAGTTTTTAGGAGTACAAAGCAAGAGTATTATAAGGCTATTGCTAATGAGGTTGCAGAATCTCGTGTCCATGGTATGCCTAGTGGTGGTGGTAGTGATAATGGTGGTGGTGGCGTTAGTAGTCCACGTAGAAATCCGCGGAGGGTTAGATCGAATGATGATGGGAAAGTGAATGCTGAGCATACAGGTCTTTTGAGATTAAGAGGATTACCATTCTCAGCAGGGAAGGAAGACATACTTGACTTCTTTAAAGACTTTGATCTATCTGAAGACTCTGTTCATGTTACTGTTAATGGTGAAGGGAGACCCACTGGGGAAGCATTTGTGGAGTTTCGTAATGCGGAAGAGTCACGAGCTGCTATGGTTAAGGATAGGAAAACACTTGGGAGCCGCTACATAGAACTGTTTCCTTCATCAATGGAGGAGTTAGAGGAGACATTATCAAGAGGAAGGTGATCCACCAGTTCTCAATGTAGTTTCAATCCTTGTCCGAATGGTTTTAAGAAGATCACTATTCAGATGCATTGATGGTTCTGGTTTTGATGTTTAAAAGTTTTCAATCAAATGGGTGCAAAGTTGTTATCTCCCTGATTCAGTCTGTGTTGTTATCGTAAGAACCTTTGTTGAATTGTAACATTAGGCTTTTTTGATGAATTTTATGGAAATAGTAAATCTTATTTGATGTTCTTGTCTGAAAGACGTGGTTAAAACGACACCGAATCATGGTTATCAGAAACTACATGAAATCGTTTTGGATTCTTTGTAGTGTTTATGTAAAGACTGGAAAAAAAGGTAATTTCTCTTCATTGATATTTTTAGTTTGTTGAGAAAAATAATGTATTTATCTCTGTAGACGTCATAGAGAGGTAATCACTTTTATAAAGTATATAAATTCAAAAAAATAAAATTATAGGATAACTAATGTAATTATTATAAAATAAAATAAAAATTAACAGATATTCATGGCCTTGTGAAATCCATGTAAATTCTGTAAATAAATGAGGTTCGTCTTGCGAAATACTCTAATTTGCAGTGTTCTATAGATTAATGTAATGTTTCCACAATTTTTTCAGATATCACATGTTTTTATTCAAGTTTTTTTCTAAATTATTGGGTTTCACCAAACGGTCACTTTTCGGTAGATCAATTATCATATTACTATTTTAGCATAAACACATTCTTTTTTTTTCGTCAATAAATACTTCATTAATTTTATGAATCATATATGTATATAAACAATCTCAACGAAAAAAAGAGTTTAACTTCACGATGACACAAACAAATATTAAATAATGAATCAGTATTTGCTTCAATGTAACCTACCCAACCACCTTGTTTCTTAATGATTTTGTCAGTGCTACGTATATTGCCTTCGGATTGCAGCTTCTTCTACATTTTTTGAAGAATTTTGAAAGTAGTTTAGGATCATGTTTCCATTCACAAAACGAGAATTTGTGAAGTTGAATATGTTGGAAAATGTGTGGATCATTGCAAAGACGGAAGAAAGATTTAGAAACTGATTGGAAATTTTGAATATCGGATAAAGAAGAAGAAGCTGAAATACGTGAACAGAAGATCATCAGGTAAAGAATAAAGATAAACATTAGATTATGTCATCTTCTCGAAAGATTTGTTTGATGTGAAAGTATTATGCAAAAGTTTAGCATAAACACATTCAATTACAGGATTTAGATATAATATTTAATTAAAAATATAAATAGACTCTAATAATATATGTAATTAAATTAAATTTATTAAGTTTTCATGTCTCCACCAGAAATTGAAATATTACAATAAATATGAATTTGATTAATTTTTTTAATTTTTTTTAATCATATTTACATAATTTAATACATATAATTTTTAAGAAGGTTAGGGTTATCAAATTTCGACAATTAGTAGGGACTAAACCAGTGGACATATATATGTTGAGTACATTACACTGGTCGAATAGTTGTTAATTAGGATTATGTTTCTTTTCTTTTCTATATAAAAAGGATAATGTTTATTGCCTGTTGTTTTTTTTTTTTCAATTCCACTATGGCACTATCACATACTATAAAACTTATTATAAATGAAGCAATAATATCAAAATATGTACAGCTGGAATTTAATTATTGCCAGCCTTTATTTATTTGATTTGGGAAATCTTACTATTCAAGCAGGAGAAAACTTTGGATTTATCTCAGTAGATCCTGTTTTTGTCATTATGCTCTCTTCTTGCAGATCTCAAAAGGGAGTCTGAATTTTATTCTTTTATTGAATGGTTTAAAAGCTGAACAAAAACATGAAAATAATTGTAAATAATAGCCACTAATTTATTTTCAAAAAAAGATATGGTGAGTGAATTTTTATATATACCAATATATTTTAAAATAGGTAGAAAATTAATCACTGATTTATTTTTTTAAAGTTATTTAATTATTTTTGTTATATTTAAATAACAATTAAATATTGAAAGAGTTATAGATGTAATTCTATACTTTTAAAATGAGTATTTATTTAAAGTTGGGAATTGAACCCGCAGCCTGTGGGATACGCAGGTTTTGACCCGTCACGAAATGGGTATAAACCTCCGTTTTGAGTCTCGCGGGTATTCACCAAAATTTTATTAAAAAAATATAAATATTAATCCACTAGACAGATCTAAATGTGATGCCACATATATAATGTGTATAATCAAGTAAAGATATTATACATTGGTAAAGAAATTGGACTACGAATCTCCCAATAGTTGATTAGAAACTTGTTGGACCAATGTGATATAGCTCCTACTAAGACATTTTCAATAAATTGAAATTAATACGTTTGTTGACTTTCTACCTTGTATAAATATAAGTCTTACTAGAAAGAAGTATCATCTGATTTTGATTTGTTCATTTATATTGATATTAGTATATATCATACTTTAAAACAACAAAATCCTAAACAACTATATTATATGTGGTGTTTTCAAAAAATATCTCAATTTTCAAGATCCTATTTTAATAAATGTTATCCATGAAGGGCTAAACAAGATGTTTAAGATTTAGCTCTATGAAATTAAATTGTTAGTAACATATAATGTTGTTATGAATCGAACATCAGAAACAAGATATGACGTGAAACAATACAATATTATACTACTAGTTTTAATCAATAGTATTTTTTATTATCACTGTAGATTGGTCCTGAATCAAAAATCTACAAAACTTAATTCATATTAAAAAAAAATCTAAAAGCATTACAACAAAATAGCAACAAAAAATGTACACATAAATAAGGGAGAACCTGGTCTGATATGAATAAAATACTAATGTTTTTATTTTATTTTTATATTATTATCTGTGTAAAGACATTGTAGATCTAAATTAACCCTTTGCACACTGAATCCTATGTTTAAGATCACATAACATTTTCATAGTCTAAAGTAATATTCGTATAATTAGATTTGGTTTGTTCGGTTTAAAAACTAATTTCAAAATAAAATCAAAAGAATTATTAGTTTATTCGGTTCGATTCTCGCTTTGTTCAGTTTGGTTTTTCGTTAAAAAATATTTTCGAATTCAATCTGATTAACCTAAATAAATCGACTAAATCTGAAAATTTATCTTTCGGTTTAGTTGCGTGTTAATTTATATTGAATAACCTGATTAAGTTGAACTAAAACATGATTTATTCGATTAACCAAATAAATCAAATATTAACTCAAATCGAACAAAGCGAAAATCAAATAGATTATGATCGGTTTATTTATTTTAAACCGAATAACTTAGAACCAATCTAATTCAGTTTAGTTTTTGATAAACCGAATCGAGTGTCCAATGCTAGCATACCTCTACCGAAATAAGAAAGAGCTAGTTGAGATGTACATAGGATCATATATGTAATTATACTTTTATTTTGCATGTCACTAAAATGATCCATATTCTTGATATATTAGTGTTCATTTCTTTAAATTTCTAATATAGGATCTTTTGTGAAATTATAAATAAACAAAAATTTCTGACAAAGCTACTATAATAAATGGCATTTTAGGGAAGTTTTATGTAATCAATAATATTTATCAGAATATGTAAAAAAAAAGTAAAACAATTAATTGAAAATGTGAAAAAGGTCAATGTTCTCGTTTGTCGCTGTCGGGTTCAGTGTGCATATGCATATCCAAATAATTTAACACAGACACTGTCTCTTATCCGACACCATTACTAATTCCCATAATTTTACAGTCACTATTTGAATTGAGTTTATGACATCATCTATATGTTTACCTAACAAAGATGTTACTGTTTCATTTTTACTTTCTATTTTTTTTATATCTTTCTGACTTTGGTATTTTGCTGTTATTAACCTAATATAATTTAGATGTTCGAACTCTAACATTAAGAACTCTTAGAGAATCATACCAAATATATAATCTTAATATTATATATATCGTATTACATTGTATGATTTGTATCTTGGATCCATTTATACATACTTTTATTTGATATTTATTTAATTTTGGTTCTACTTTCAAAACGGTATTAGAGATTTTAGGAATTCTGAATCTAAAAAACTAAAAATGGAATCTTTAACATAGTTTTTTTTATATAAAAAAATCTACAACAAAAACTCAAATTAACCAAAACAATTTAAATAATTAATAATTATTGTTTTTATATATAGAGAGATTTGAGCAAAAAATATATATAATAATATTATTTATAAATAAAAACCCCCCATAATAAATATTCCAAAAAATTAGGAATCTTAAACGAGTTTTCACCTTTTCTTAGTTGAGATACTGCTTTTATTTCTCCACTTAATCTTTAAAAACGGTAAATAAAAATATAGCATCCATTTTCGTAGTCATATACAAATAATATTGATCTTTAAAATAAATAAATAAAAGTCATTTTAAATATCAGTCCATAACTTTTTTTATTGGTTCGTATCGGTGAAAAGTTTTGGTAGTCAAATTTAGTTAAAGTGACACTTCCACAATGCTTTAGACTCTTATCTGAGACTATATATGTTCAACGAGTAAACACCGACCGACCTCTCTTCTTCTTCTCTCTCACCTAACCTCTTTTGAAAAAAAAAAAAAACTCCTCTTTTGATTAGGTCTAAAAGATGGCATCAAAGAAAGCAAGAAAACCAAACCGAGCTGAAAAAAGACAAAGAAAAAGCCATTTCAAGAAACAAGTTCCACAACTAAACAACACAACTACAAGTACAACTATTGTCTCTACATGTTCTTCCTCAACGACGTCGTTTTCTCCTCAAGACACGGTTCCATCGCCCTTCCCAGCGTTGCTGACGTCACCGGGGTGTAACAGTTGTTGTACTCCAAAAGCTAAGAAGTATAGGATACCAGAGATGCTGACGTGTCCACCGGCGCCGAAGAAGCAAAGGGTCACACAGAACTGCGTGCTACGACGGAGACATATCGTTTTCTTTGCTTCTCCGGAGATTGAGGTCTTCTTCGTCAACGTACAAGATCGATGAACAACTTCTAGCTTCTTCTTGTTTTTGTTATAAGATTAATACAGAAAGTAACTAAGTAGAAAAAGGTGATTAAGATTCATCTCTTTGATTTTGTTAATACAATAATGAAGACTATGTATTATATTGTTTTATGTGATATTTTGAATTAAGTTGGTTTGAGTTTTTTTGTATAAAAAAATTAACTATGATTTAAACTTATAATTGATGCATTATTATATGATTTTTGCTTTCCTTTTTACTAAATGCTATGTGTTAGGTTGCTTCTGACTTAAATTATAGTTTATTAGCTTTGTTCATATATATTTTTTGTTAAAATAAATATTATTCCTCGTTAATTTGAGAGTCAAATTCGGTAAATTGAAGTACTATACATTATTTCTTCGTTTTTAATTAGGAAGTTATTGATGATCTTAAACATAGAAATATTTAAATATCATTACAATCGCATAGGAACGACCATAAATTTACTATAAGTTAATATTCAGCAACTACACAAACTGAAAAAAAAAAATCTTATATGCATATGTATGAACACACTTCTAAATTAATATTAGTATATTAAAATAAATTAAAAATTTGTAGTCTTAAAATATACTCAAAATTTGGAAGCTTGTAAATACTTTTTCTTTAACAAATAAGACATGCATATACATGTCTCTATCATAAAACAAATTCCAGAAAACTATATTATAAATTTCTAATATTCATTTTTATTTATGTAGTATAACGGGAGATGATATCGTTAATTAATCTCATCAAATATTTAGTATAATCTTTATTTACTCTCTCATCCTAATTAAGTTTATCTTTTTATTACACTTCATTGCCCTTCACTATAAACTAGTATTGACTGATTAAAAATATAATAAATATATTAAAAAAAAATGAGTGAAAGAGAAAATATGTGGAAGAGTTAGTGGGGATGGCCACAGTGTCGTGGCAGAGGGAATCCAATGAACTCGTGCATCATTTTTTATTTGTTTAATATGTTTTCACAATAAGTTTAAAGTCTTATCATCTATAATTCAGAAACAGTATTTGTTTTTTCTGGGATAGAAATGAATCATTTGGATTTTTAAAATTTAGGGTTTGATACAAATCCATACAATAGTGGAAGTAATCAAAAATATCATCAAAATTTAGTTATTGTTAGAAATAATTACTTATTTTAAATTAAGTATCGTTTTAATTATCAATACAAATTTGTATGAATTAAACATTTATCATTTTATTGCTAGAAAACCCATATAATAATATTGCAAGTACATCACAAAAAATTTATCAGTCACAAAATCGATAAAATTGTTACTTATGTTTAATTAGATAGCCATTTAATAATTATTAAAATTTTATTATTCTATTACTTTACTGTTGTGATTATTAACTAATTCTTACGATAAAACTTTGATAATTGTTTTAACTCAAAAACAATCAATAACTATCGTATCAATAGTTTCGATAAAATTTACATCGCAGAAAAAAACGAAAAAAAAAAACAAAAAAAAACTTCGATAAAACTTAAAAAACATATTGGGCCTTTGTAAATTGTAACATAAGCCTCATATAGGCCCATAGGAAACTATTAAATACATCGAATTATTCTATTTAATATTTACCCATAAAAAAAGTCAAAAAATTTGTGTTGCCACCGTTCACGTGGGCAGCACGTGGCAAACAAAGATTCAAAACGAAACAAAACTTATTACTTGATATGACGATGATCAAAACAAAAACAAAAATAATAATAAATTCATTTCCATAAAAATATAGTTTTTTTATTTTTCTTCATCCTCTGACTCAAACTTCCTCAGAATCGTTCGTCTCCCAAACGGAAACGTCTTCTTTGAATCACCGTGGATGCCTCTGAGACCAGTTATCTTCGTTCTTTGCTGTAATGGTATGTTACAAATTTCGATTATCATCAGAATCGTTGTTGATTGCATGAAGCTGCTTAGGGTTTTGTTCCAATTCTCAATTTTAAAATTTTCGAAATTCAATTCCGATTAGGTGAATTCCATCATTAGTTGTTTCTGAATTTTACTCACTGAATCATTTCGTGGAGTATTGAGAGTAAAGATTGCTAAATCGTTTTGTAATTTTTGCCTAAGTAGATATAATTAGGTTGTGTAGTTGAATTTGACTACTAACAATTAGATTTTGAATAGGGAATTGAAGACATGCATTCAAAATCTGATAGTGGGAACAAGGTCGATTCAGAGGTGCATCATCATCATGCATCATCATCATCATCATCATCAGCTTTAAACCCTCCTTGGCAACGTTCTGCTGCTGCCTGCAATTCAAGTTCTTTATTACTGGAAGGTGGAGATAATGTTTCCAATTCATTAGCACTAGAAAATCAAACTACTTGGGAATTAAACGTTTCGAACTCACGATCTAATAGAGATGATAATCATGTTAATAAGGAATCACAAGTCACAACTTCTCCCCACTCAGGTTCATTGGTTTGTTTTCTTTGTGTTTCGCTTTTCGAATTTGCTTACATTTGTTTGTGTATTTTAAAAATGAAGCTGGAGATTACAGTGATAAAACACAAGATCCTGTGCTTCCTTGCATCGTACAAGCTCCTCATCCTCAACTTGTTGGCCACACAGTTGTAATTCCCTACCATATTTTTGATTTAGGTGATTCTATTATAGCTACACTAGCTTACAATTTCTTTTTCGGTTATGATTTATGCAGGGATGGGCATCTGCAAATCCATACCAGGATCCGTATTACGCGGGAATGATGGGAGCCTGTGGACATCATCATCCCTTGGTATATGACTTTATTTCCAACCCTATATTCTCTGTGACTGATAAACTTGATCTGCTATTGGGTTGTGACTAGACATGAGATTCCAGATTAAAATATGCTACTAATCGTTGGTTCTTTGACGAATAGCATTATCATATTTTCCTAAAAATGTTTTTAATAAAGGCAGCAGTTTATTGAAGAGAACGTGAAGATGCATTTACAACAGGGTTCTTTGGCTCTTTTTATGGATGACTCTGATTATTATTAACACCTTTTGCTATCAGGGTTTTGTTCAATATGGTGGTATGCCTCATACGAGAATGCCACTGCCTCCAGAGATGGCACAAGAACCAGTTTTTGTGAATGCTAAACAGTACCAAGCTATTATGAGGCGAAGGCAGGCACGCGCCAAGGCTGAGCTAGAGAAGAAGTTAATCAAATCTAGAAAGGTGAATTGCATGTTACCAATAATAATATTATTACGTTCTTGAGATGCTCTGATCTAATAAATGTAAATCCATGGCACTGTTTAAAGCATCATTTTTTCTTTTCTATTTATTCATGTTCCACAGCCTTATCTCCATGAATCTCGGCATCAACATGCAATGAGGAGGCCAAGGGGTACTGGAGGACGTTTTGCTAAGAAAACCAACACCGAATCTTCACAACAAAAAGCTGAAGAAAAGAGGAATGGTTGTGTTACTCAGTCCCCAACATCATCTAATTCTGATCAACCCGAAACTTGGAATGTTGAGGAGTATAGAACACATCAGGGAGAAGATGAGATGCAGAGCTCAGCTTATAAGAGAAGGGATGAAGGAGACTGTTCAGGGCAGGAATGGAATAGCATCTCCTCAAACCATTCTTCTCAAGCTCGTTTAGCCATCAAGTGACCTCATAAGGCAATTCATTCTTGGCTTTTCTCTTTGTTGGCTTATTTGGTAGCAGCCGCTGAAGAGTTCTCTCTCGTTTTGTACAAATACTTTTGTGTGCTTCAGTTTGGGATACTTTAAATGTTACTGCTTCACTTATTCAACTCTCTTAGCAAGTTATAGAGCTTTTGTCCGAGACTTGTGAAGTTTTGAATCCAAAACTATGTGATTGATAACTAAACTCAAGAGTGTGCCAAAAAGTAATGTAATACCACAAAATCTTTCAAGACTTTTTTATAAGAACTCACCTAGTCTTGGTCACATAAGCTGACTTATTGTTACACTGAAGCTTTCTATATATATATGTTTTATGTTTTTATATCAGAGTTGGTCCAGCCTTCAGCTTCCTCCTCGTCTTGATTTTCGTCTAGGTTGGCCTCTTCATTATGATCGGGACCTGCTGCATCCGAGGAGTTGTTAGCAGTATCTGTAATGTTGACAGGTGGCTGATTCTCCATCAGACCAGAAAGTGCTAGCTTTGGTGACCACTCAAGGACATCATCAATGATGTTGGACATCCTTCTTTGGTACCTGTATGAACAAAACCATTACAAGTCAACCTCTAATGCAAAATAATCCGAAACTCCGAGCTTATAAAGGTATATTGACATAGCACTCCTCTTAAGTGGTAGTTAAAGGTGGATGAGAGGAGAGTGTATACCTTGCCCGAGCAGCTTCATCAGGGGCATGGCGCCTAAGTAGCATGACAACAACAACAGCAACAACTGTGTAGAAAAGTCGAGATGTCCACTTGGGCGGTTCTTCCTCGTCTTTCTTTGGCCAGAAACGGAATAGTTCCTTCAATGTGGCTTCCTCAGCTAGAATGTTGGGGAAGAACCAGACACGCTTTCCAAAAAGAATCCACATAGCACCAAAAGCAACTGCTCTCACTGCAATCAAGAAGAGCAAATCTCTCAGTATAAGCCAAGTTAAACTACAATAGTAGTATATGACCCTGCCTTTCTATCCGTTATCAGTTAGGTCCATTTCTAGTAAATCAGAAGATATTGTGTCTTGTGTGTTAAAGAACACTCCCAAGAAAGTGACATTTAAAGATGCAAGAAAAAAAAACACATCAAACAGATTATATTTGTGGAGCTTACCAAAAAGCAAGGAGAGAATCATCAAAAGAATGCCCGCACACGAGTAGAGAACAATTAGTTTGCAACGGTGTGGGTACACAGGAAACAAACAAATCGCAAGAGTCAATACAGGCCAGAAGAAAGACAAAAGTGTTTGCCAGAGTGGATGCCGTTTTTCAAACGTCCAAGCAAAGAAGGCATCAGTTTCAGAGAAAGCTTGATCATCCTACATTATTATATAGCCAACAAAGAAATCAAGAAGCTGAAGAATATGATGTTGAACAGGTTGAATCAACTGTGTAGTAAGTCGAAGAGATATCTCAATAGACATGCATATGAATCAAACAAACCAAACTCAACTTACACGGAAAATCTCCAAATGAGCTGGCCAAGTAGACAACTTTTTCTTCCCGGGACGAAGAGTTTTAGTAACACGATCACAGCGGACTAAAAGGTTCTTTCCCAATAGAACATTAGCTATATCTTCTGTATCAAGATCTTTATCTTCTTCAAGGATCTCTTTCAATTCTGGATTCTTCTTCATGAAGCTCACAAAATCTTTGCCTCTGAAATATTCAACTCTTGCTTCCTCCATAACAGCCCATCTTGATTCCAATCCTTTGTGGTCTCTAACTTTCTCAGCAAACAACTGAAATGTATCCTTCTTCACAACTTTCTTCTAAATGATATAAAATAATAATACAATAAGCATTTGAACAAAAGGATCATTTCAAATTACCAAAATAATCAAAATTTATATACAATTTGGCAAGCAATAGTCATGAACAAAGCTTAAAAATCATAATGCTTATAGGTTTACGCTTCACTAAAGACCGAAACAGATCAAATAAAGGGAAAAAATTTAACCTAAGAACAAATTTTTTAAATGAGAGATTATAAGAAAATGAGAGAAGAGACTAAACCCTAGGTTGAGCATCAGAGCCAGAATCTCTGACGGAGGAAGATGAAGATCCAGTTGATCGTTTAACTCTTTTCTTCTCTGCTCCAACCGGCTTCTTCATCTCTCACGGAGTTTTTTTTCTGATTTTTTTCTTACAGATCCAATGTTTTTGTTTTGTTATAATAAAAAAAATCCAGGTTCTGGTAAACCAGTGACTCAGATTGCAGAACCGGTTTATACTTAGATTTACTACCAAATGCTATTAAAATTACGTAGACTATATTAACCTAGTATTTTCTTTTTACATTTTTCACATTAAATTTGATGTTGACTAACAATTATAATTTTACCAAACTAAAAAAAACAAAAGTCTCTTTTATTTTCTCCAACAACTAATATGGTTTTAATTCTAAAAAGATAAAAAAACAAATTCAAATTTTATTTAGATTCTTTAAGAAAATTATCCTCTAACTTTATTAACTAGTTTATTAAATAAAATTATATTAATTTTTTAATTAAACACTAATATTTTAATACATTTTTAGTTTAAAATTAGGATTGAATTTAATATTTAGTGTTTGAGTTTAATTTTTACTGTTTAGGATTTAAAATTTTTGATTTAAGAATTAGGGTTATGATGGAATATTTAGTGTTTATGTTTATTATTTCTTGTTTAGATGTTTTTTTGTCAATTTATTATTTAGGTTTTAGAAATTTAGTTTAGGGGTTAAAATTTAGTATTTAGGATTATGATTGAATAATTAATGTTTGTTTTTAGTATTTATTGTTTAAAATTTTATAAATTTTGTTAAAATAAAATTCAATTTTTGATTTAATTGAATTATTGAATATAATTTTCTTTAAATTAATTTTAATAATATTTATTTTTTAATCAAAAAAATCGAGTTACATAAGATTTTTAATCTTTTTATACAATATTGAGAATAACAGAGAAAATTAAGGAAAACAAAGCAAACAACGAAACAGAGTTGCCATGTAATGGAAGGGATGACTCAGTATGTATAAACTATATTAATATGTATAAATTGCTCAATAATACATATGTCGGTATATCTAGATTAATTATATTAATACACAAATACATTAATTCGAATAAAAAATACAGTCCTAACCAAAATAACATTAGTTCATATTAAAAACTATTTTTATAACCAATATATAATATATTAACCTTAAAACATATACATACTAACTATTTTATATAACACATAAATCTAGTAATTTATTAATTCGGAAAATCAATTTTGACAATTTCACAGATTGTAAAACACAAGTTGAAGCGGTGAATAAAATTCATATATAACGCTAATGCTAACGCCGTTATCACCTCCGACCGCGTCGCAAGCTTCTCTTATTTTTTTGCCGGTCCGTTTGGAGAAGACGAAAACCTAATTTCACCGAGCTACTGCTTTTTGTCGTCAAGGTGCTTTGTAACATTTCAGTCGACGGAGATGAAAGGGATTGCGAGGCTTGTAACTTCTCTATCGCGAATCGGAGATCGCAAGTTCATTTCTGGAAGAAGTACTGTTTCCTCTCTTCTTCAATCTCATCGCTCCCTTTTCATATCTGCAACCAATTTAATCAAATCTCAGACGATGGATTCTGTTCTTACCTCTTTGAATTCTTCTTCATTTCCTCACAAATGGACCTTCCTCGGAGGTAAATTGATATTTTATATATCTATTAAAGAGTATTTTGAAACGAATGAAATATTGAAATCCATGGCAGGTCAGAGAAGGACGATGTTTATACAAACACAATCAACACCAAATCCATCTTCTCTGATGTTTTATCCAGGTAAACCAGTTATGGAAGTTGGAAGTTCAGATTTCCCTAATGTTCGTTCAGCTCTGGGTTCACCATTGGCTAAGTCTATTTACTCCATTGATGGTATCTCTCTCTGTTTCTTACTCTGATTGATTAATTGAATAGAGTTTTTTGTGTGATTGTGTGATGTTCTTTCTTCCAGGTGTAGTTAGAGTTTTCTTTGGGTCAGATTTTGTTACTGTAACTAAATCAGATGATTTAACTTGGGATATACTCAAGCCTGAGATATTTGCAGCTATTATGGATTTTTACTCTTCTGGCCAGCCTTTGTTTCTTGATTCACAAACTGCTGCTTCCAAGGATACTGCCATCTCTGAGGTTAATCCTTCCCATGCCCTTCTAGAGCTTTTCTCAGTTTCTCTACGACTACTAGGTCGTTTTGTGTAGACCTCTTGGATTCTTGAGTGTGTCTATTAGTTTTGTGTAGACCTACGACTATATATTGAGTGATTTGGTTTTAATAGTTTGCTGTAAATGTTATGTAGACATGAGATACTTGATTATGGAGTGTATGCCAGTTGCTTTAATGAGGTTGATGAATATGAGTTAGGATGATAAGATCTTACTTGACTTGGAGAAACCATTTATTCACACAATTATTAATTATGGTTTTGAATTTTGAATTTTGGTAGATAAGCTAAGTCAATGACAAGATGTGTTTTTCCTCATTGTGGAATATTTTTTTGTGTGATCAGGATGACTCTGAGACCGTAGCAATGATCAAGGAACTCTTAGAAACACGCATTAGACCAGCAGTCCAAGATGATGGTGGAGACATCGAGTATTGTGGGTTTGATCCGTAAGTTTACTTCAATGATTGAGAAAACCTGTTTGATTTGATCTCTTAAGTAAAATACTTTGGATCAGGGAAAGTGGTATAGTGAAACTGAGGATGCAAGGAGCTTGTAGTGGTTGTCCAAGCTCATCTGTTACATTGAAATCAGGAATCGAAAACATGCTGATGCATTATGTATCTGAGGTAAACAGAGATCCTCTTAAAACTTTCAAACTAATTGGTTTGATGTTGTGTTGTTAGCCAAGAACTTGTTATTGTATCTTGTGCTAATGAAAAGGGTTGTTGTGCAGGTGAAAGGTGTAGAACAAGAGTTTGATGGGGAAGATGAAGAGATGTTGTCTGGAGAGACGAGAGTAGAGTAAGAGACCTCCTTGAGCTTCTCTGCTATGCTCTTTACTCTTAAGTGTACATAAGAATAAATCCCAATAGTGAGTGTACTGTTTTCATTAACCCTTGTGTTTTTGGATTCTTGGAATCATACTCAAGAACCTACTGTTTTGTAACATTTGTTGACCTACAGGCATGGCATTCATTGTTTTGTTTATTTTGAGTTTTTTTTTCCGAGTATTATTACAATAAAACAATACTAAAATGTTAGCATTCGGTGTTTGATGAAGATATGTGGATGATCTACAACTAAACCATATGACTCCGTATATCAAGTATTCTTCTTGACCACCGGTGGAGAGAAGCGTGCATGTGTTAGATTTTATTTTTAAAATATTAGTGAAAATTAAACTTAAGGATATTAAAATAGAAAATGATCATTGTGTTAATCTCGAAGATTATTAAAACAAAAAATATTCAAGATATGAACTCAATTTTGACCGTTTAACTACTAATCAATGGAGATCACGCAATAATAAAAAAAAAAACGTATTTATCTCAAAATCAATGTGCCTCTTGATTAGTGCATGTAAATGAATAATCTAACTGACACACTCCAAATAGATTGAACCAAGTGCTAAATTTAACAAATCCTCTTTGGTTAACTAACTACATACATATCAAATTGCATATGTAACCGGATTCGTTCCATTTAAATTGAACCAGTTTTAGCATTTTATACAATTTGGATAAATAATAATGATCGAATCTCAATAAACCAAACCGAACCTAAACCCGTCACGGTTTGGTATAGTGTTACACTATATAAACTAGCAGAATGTCAGTTTAGCTATTCGATTTCTCCAAGAGAAGTAAGGAAAATTTAAAAACCTTGACGGTTACAGCAATGGCGACGGCGAATACACAAGACGCTTTTTCCGA
The DNA here is from genome assembly GCA_000411055.1 of Leavenworthia alabamica. Lineage (NCBI taxonomy): Eukaryota > Viridiplantae > Streptophyta > Magnoliopsida > Brassicales > Brassicaceae > Leavenworthia > Leavenworthia alabamica. Next base: position 68,776 of record KE157363.1, read on the forward strand.
TGAACTAAACTATGAAACCTGGGCAGCAAACTTGAAAGCTACACTAACCAAGAAAGGACTATGGAACGTTGTCGAAAACGGAATCCCACCAGATCCATCAAAGGTTCCAGAGTTAGCAACAACGATTCAAGCCGAAGAACTTTCAAAATGGAGAGATCTCGCAGTGAAAGACATGAAAGCATTACAGATTCTACAATCATCTCTAACAGATTCGTATTTCAGAAAAACTCTTTCATCCTCTTCGGCCAAAGATGTTTGGGATTTACTCAAAAGAGGTAACGAACAAGCAATGATCTCTAGATTAGAGAAGCAATTCGAAGAACTTAAGAGATTAGAAGGAGAATCAATAGATTCTTACATTTATAGGATTATGGGAATCGTAGAACAGTTGAGCCATTTGAAAATTAAGAAATCAGAGTATGATATTTGTATGAAGGTGTTCATGTCACTCTCAGGATCATTCAATCGTATGGCTTCAGTGTTAAAGGAGCTCATGGATGTTTATAATATGACTTGTATGAGTCTTGGTGACTATTTTAATTTGAGTGGATATGAACTTGATTCTGTTAAAGAAGAAGATTTTGTTATACTATTGAATCATTTGAGACTTGAATCCAAGTCTAAGAATAGTCACAACAATGAAGACTTGAACAAGGAAGAAGAAGAAGAAACTATACCTGAGTATGTATTGTCAACGGAGGTAATAAGTTTAGGTGATTTAACATATGATGAAGATGTTTGGATGATATATGCTAAAGACTTATTTCACATGACTCCATATGAGAAGTACTTCACAACTCTTGATAGAACACATAGAGCTAAGGTTGGATTAGTTGATGGAAGAGTTATCATGGTAGAAGGAAGAGGAGATATGAAGATTATGATGAAGGGAGGGAAGAAGAAGACGATTAAGAATGTGCTTTATGTTCCGAAACTCGATAGAAATGTGTTGAGTTTTAGTCAGATGATGTCAAGAGGCTATTCATTCACAGAATGCATTATCCGAGATCGGACTGGTGAAGAACTTGGAGAGACTACGATGAAGTGGGATGAGAAAAGATTGGCTTTGCGTTTGAAGGTGATTGAAGGTAATCTCAGTTCTTAATTGGCTCTTTGCCTTTCACTTTGCTAGTAGACTTAACTCGGAAGGTGGACGAACATGTCGTTTTTGTGGGGTTTTTTTAATAAGTTTGATAGGATCTAGTTCATAGTTTGCTACTGCATTATAATTAATCTTTGGACGGCTTGCTATTAATTAATCTCGTTTTCAAAATCTTTAAACCTCCCAAGTAAAGTAACATTTGAGGTCAACGAGACCTCCCAATCAATGTATTGATTACATACCAAACTTAATTGAGAGAAAGAAGATGGATTGTTCATTGTTGAATCAGTAGCGGCAGATCTTGGCCGTAGGATTTGAGACACAAACTTGGGCGTATTTCTTCTTAGCAGCCTCTGTCCCTCGCTTGGGCTCTTCTTCATCCGCCATAACTACCTTAGCCAAAGAACAAACCGTTGCAGCCGCTACTGTAAACATAAGGTCTCTCCTCATTGTGCTGTTGCTCTTGGCCTTTTCTTCTAAGCTTGTGGAGGCTCTGATTACCGAGAGTCTTCTTCCGCTGGTTGCTGATGGAATCTTAGCGATGGCCGGGAGAAATGTGGATGCCATCGCTTGAAAGTTGATTGGATCTTTGCTACGTTTGTTCTTTACTCTCTAATTTCGTCGCCTCTCTATCGGTTAATGCTACGTGCGTTGAAGAAGTTTGGGTAAACTTGATTTTGTGGAGGAGAAATAACATCCATGTTATCCAAAGATGATTTTGTGCAAACGTATTGTTGCCACGTGTCATGTCTTTCTTAACTTTCTCCCTTGAGAAGAATTATCATAGGTTTTGGCAACATTCAAAATTTCAAATAGACTATATAATAACGGGAAAAGTACAGAAAAAAAAACTGTGCACGAAAATTTTGAAAAACTATTAATATTAAAAATGTTATTTAAATCACAAATGGTTGTGTTGGTTTTACACTAAAGAAAAATTAGAGAAAAAATGTTGCTATCTAGATTAGCATCCAAATCAATTGGATAAAAACCAAATATTTTTACCGACTTAGCTAAAAAAAATATGTGATCATTCCATTATTGTATTATATATAACCATAAACACATTCATCTACATAATTACAAAGAGATTTAGAAAATTTATAAAAGTTTAAATACTTTTTATTTTCAAAACTAAAATTTTAATTTAATGTAAATAATAATTTTTGACAAAAAGGAAAAGAAAAAGTAAATAATAAAATCTAAACATTTTTATGACATGTTTGAATGTTTTGGTTTCTGGCAGTGTTGTGTAACTCTGTTCTTCTATATCATGACACATCTCTGTGCTGAATCAATTTGACACATGCACAATAGAAAATTATTAAGTAGCCAGAATTTACAATGGATACGGACCAGAAGCCACCTTTAATATGCATAGAGATGGATAGAGAGACCCATTGAGACTATATGGTTAAGAAGGAAATATATAGAAGCTGTGACGAATTTGTTTCTAAGTGTCTCAATGTCCATTTAAAGATTGAGTCTTTCTTAGGTTCCAGTGATGTTTCAATAGTGAAACATTTGGGTAGCGTTTGTCAAACATAACTTGGTTATTACTTATTAGTTTGTTCTTTTATCCAACAAAATATGATGAAAGCTAAAGAACACAGTTAAACTTGTCTTTTAGTAGTGGATAGGAGAGTTAAGGCCTTCTTGAGAAGAAAGTGAACGGAGAGGTTGATGTCTCCTTGAAGACATTGACGAAAGTGAAAGAGACAAAGAAGGCATTCTCTTGAAAGAAGGTCTCTTGTCAAGATTCTTCATCGTTCTTTTCGCCTGAATTGCCTTCAAAGCTGGTCCTGCTCTCTCCTTCAGCTTTAGAACCATGAAGAAGAGAAGCCTATAACACACAAGTATCCCTACAACTGCAGCTAAGTCCAACCATTTTGAATATGTCACCTTTACTCCAAATACCTTCCATATCACTTCTTCTCCTGTCATTTTCGGCTCACCAGGGAACAATGGCTCAAACTCTAATCCTAGAAAATCGTTCTTATAACCTCCCTGCAATAATCCCAAGTGTTTCTTATGTTTGAACAACCTCAAGATTCGATCTTTTTGATAACCAAAAAACGTTTTTTTTTATCGTCTATTACATTATTAGTATTATAGTTTTGTATGAATGCGAGAATAACTTTTATAAAGTTAACTTTATTGACTAACCTGGATAGCCCAAGATCCATAGCTGATGTAAGAAACCGGATAACGCCAAAAGATTTTGGGAAGATCAGGAAGAAGACGGAAGAATCCAGAAGTCATCATGATGATTCCCTTTTTAACAAATAAAACATATATAATCAGAATATTCAAGATCTTTATAAGCTTTATGTTTTAGAGAAAAAGAAAACAGAGGTTGCACTGTTCTTACAATGAGGCCAGCTCCAGTAACAAGACCCATCAAGAAGTTTGGAACAAGAGAAGCCACAACCATCATAAGACTCTCTATCACAGAGACTGAGAAGAAGAGGTTGAGACAGAAGAAAGCATAATGCGAGAACCCAGGACGAAACTTCACCAAGTTGTAAGTAATAGTTCCCGTGATAAGCGAAAGCGAAATCAAGAATGGGAATGAAGAGATGTAATTTGATAGGATATAAACCGCAACGCCATAGTAACCACTCATCCTCTCCTTATAGAATACCTGAAAACAATTTCACATTTTTTTTAATATTGGGAGTTCAAGCCAAAGGTCCTACATCTCCCAGCGAGACCTACACTATGTTAAATTCATCTCAAATGTAGAAGAGATTCCTCCCAGATCGTGACTCCAACCAGCGACCTCTGAATTACCTCAGAAGCCTTTACCAGTTGAGGTACCACGTTCTCTGATAACAATTTCACATTTTCATGCATGAGGAAATCAAAAATTTGTTTAGAGTTTGATTATTAGCTTACCTTCATTTCTTCGAGGAATGAAGGGAAGCCTCCAATCGACATGAAGGTCATGAAACCAGTGATGAATCCACCACAAGAAACTCTGGCTAAGATTGATGTGTAACTATATCCGACATCGTAGAAGATGGTTCCTACACTTATAGACACAACAATGTAACTCACTATTCTTGTCCAGTAGTAACCGATATCGCGATACATGTTTTTAAATGATCTTGCTGTTAATGTCCTAAGTTGTTTCCACCAGCTTGCTTCACTTCCTCTTTTCATTTCCATATCCATCCCTTCCTGCAACAAAAGCCAAAATGTAATGGAATCCACTCGGTCGTAGGATAGACCACATATGCAGTCGTCTAGGACATCCAATAGTCAGATACATTTTTTAAATTTTCTAACATATTTTAAATTCAAATTTTTAAAATTTTGTAACAAACTAAAATTATGTTTATAAGATTTAACATTATATTTTAGATTTAAAGATATTTTGGACATATTTTAAATAAAAAAATTGGGCTAGAGCATCCAAAATGGTCGTGTTTTAGCTTAAAGTTGGAGTGAGGAAAGAATTTAAACTTACGATATTAGATAGTTCTTGAATCCTAGATTTTGCGGATTTTGCATACTTTGATCGTTTGTAGTTCTCAACAAGCCTTTCTTTAATCACTGATGTTGCTAGATTCATCAAAGGATCTGATGTAGCTGGAGTTTCCTGAAGTAGAATAAAGTATACAATGAAAAGATCGTACGCAACGTTCTTGTCAAAGTACTATGTACTCTCATACCATACCTGAATTCTCCTAGACCCTTTGAGTGTAGCTGTGACCGTATCAAAGTCCGAGTTTATACATCTCAAGAAATGATCCGAAGGATTCCTCTTCTTAGGGCATGGAAAGCCCGATTCTGCAAAGAACTTCATTCAACAAAAAACAAAGAGTATTATTAAGATGTGTTGTAGTACAAGCAAACCAAAAGATTAGGGTTTACCTCAACAGCAGACTTAGCTTCACCAAAATAAACAGACTCACCACTTGAAAGCAAGAAAAGATCATCAAACAGCGCAAAAACCTCGCTGCTAGGCTGATGAATCGATGATATAACAGTTCTACCATCTCGTGCGATGTTTCTAAGTGACTGAATCACGAAAAACGCAGAAGCACTGTCTAAACCACTTGTGGGTTCGTCTAGGAAAAGGATCTGAGGACGAGTGAGGATTTCTAAAGCTATGCTAACACGTTTCCTTTCACCGCCACTAACACCTCTTGCATGCCAGTTTCCAATGACTCTATCTGAACAGTCTTGAAGACCAAGCTCCATGATTGTGCCTTCAACAATGTCACTCACTTCTTCTTTAGACATATCACTTGGAAGTCTCAAGTGAGCTGAGTATGTTATTGTCTCCCTCACTGTTAGTGTACCTAGCAATATGTCCTCTTGTGTCACATATGCCTACATATATGTACAGCCCACATTATTCATCAATTTAGACATCTTAGAACATCTCATCTTTGCATTTAAGTAAAATTAAAATTAATCTAGAAGAAATTCTCATATATGTTACAAAGTAGTTGCATGTTTTTATCGGTAATAATGTTAAGTAAGTAGTTGCATGTTATGAAATGGTAAAGATGAAATATCTATGCATGGAAGAAACTTACTACAAGACCGTAGTCTAGTCTAGCTTTCTTGCCGTTCAATAAAAGATTACCAGTCATGATCACGTTCCTTGCCAGTCTACCTGCAAACAATTCAGGAATTTTTTGTTTTTATAAAATCGATTAAATATTTTATCAATGTACCTTAGAAAAAAAAATCAAAAACAGTATTAAATTGTCATTTTTTTGGGATGTGGAAATGGAGATAAATATCGTACGTAAGAGATAAGGAATCAGAAATGGCAGCACTAGAAATAAATTTTGCATTTATGATGAATTTTTAACAGTAATATATATANTTTCGAGTATATACATATGCAAAGGGTGATCATAATTCATAACAACTATATAATAAACCAAAAAAAATTTATATAGCAGATTAATTTTCTTATATAAATATTAATACTACTAATTATTTAGACTAAATTTAAAACATCAATATAAAATAATTAGAATCAATTTTTATTTACTAGATAGATATATATATAGACCATGCATGCAATTGAATCGTAAGAAGGATCGGAGAACGAACCTGCAAGAGAGTCAAGAAGAGTAGACTTTCCAGATCCAGAAGGACCCATTATAGCCATAATCCGACCCGGTTCTGCATACCCGTTTAGCCTTTGTAGCAACCTTCTGGTCGGACTATCACTGAAATTGGGTAATACCACCGTCAAGTCTTGCCATACCAAATACGCTCCACGACTCATCTCCGCCTTTGATGGCAACTGTCTCCGGCCACTACTGGAGCCCTCTAACTCCATAATTTTGGGTTTCTTTTTTCTATAGAGAGAAAGCAAAGATTATCAAGTGGAAGAGTGAGTAATAAAGATGAACAGTAAAACGACAAAGTATTTTATAAGGTTTACAACCAACAAACAACTAAATTCATTAAATGGAGTGTATTTAATAGGGTAATGTTTATACAGCGACGAATACGATTAATTGCATGTATATATCTACATACTATACTATACTATATATAATTAATTAATACGAGTATTTACTTCAGTAGTACGTAAATGCGGAGATAGATCGGTGGCACGCGTATTTATATTACGTCAATAATGCATTTCTATGATCTATCTCCGGATCTATCCCATATTATTTACAAATATGCGATACGTAAAATAGAATTCATCATCAGTTTATTTATATATTTATCTAGAGTAACTTTAATAAAAACTCTCGTAAAGATAAAAACTTAAAATCTAACTGGAACCAGCAGAATTAATGAAGACAAAACTCTCTTGCTTTGTTTGAAATTTTTTCACAGAAAATAATTTTATGTTTTTTTTTGTTTTACATCTAATGAATATATCTAATTTATTTCATTAGTTAGGTTATTAAAACAACGAGGACAAAACCAAAATTTTTATAAAATATTTATATTAAAATTTTAAAAATAACAAATATTAAAAAAAATTGGGTAAAATTTTTGTTACATTAAGGAAAAAAATAAAAAAAATAGAATGGGGTAAAAGGGCATAGAGTCAGGGGTCTTAATGAAAATCGTTGGGCATATGCTTATATTCATTTTTGTTTATAATATAAAGGGTATAAACTTTTTTTTTTGTATAAACTTTTTTCATAACAAAATGATATGAAAGTCAATTTAAAATACAATGGAGTGAAAAAAAAACACAAAGATTGAATACATGTATATATATAATATAGTCACCTTCTCATAGACCACAACACCCACCTAATTTACAAAAATGAAACCTATCATTTTATCAAAATGATGTATTTGTCAACACCTATTCAGCTATATGATTTAACAATGCTACGTAATATAAAATCCTATCAACTTCTATGTGCTTCTTCAAACTTATAAAATCCTATCAATTCATAAATCGCATAAATTAAAGTTTTGTTAAACAAAAATGCAATTAGATTGTCAAATTTTTCTACATTCAAAAGTAAATTCTTTATACCATAAATCCTACAACAAAACAAAATAATATATTTAAGAGCGATATTAAAGGTTGTTGTTATACGGTTAAAGGTTGTTATACAATCAGTTCCTAACTGTCGTTAGTTTGATTAACAAACTTTGAATAATGATGTTGTATATAAAGGCATGAGTCATTGTTACATTTTTTAAGTTAATGGAAATACTTTTAAATTCTTTACTGTGCATATTCTGATATGGTATCAGAGCCCTTGGTGGTGCAGCTTCTCATTTCCGTTATCTTCCTTTTATTTTCTTGGTGTTTTTTCACCCGAGAACATTTTATGCTCTCTCATCTTTGCCTTTCTCCTCTTGTAGCTGGATGCTGAGTGTTTCATATTTTTTTTTTCTCTCTCGATTTTGAGCTCTTCAGCTCGTTCGACGTTTCTTCTACAAATCTATTCTTCACCTTCTATTGACCTCCGATTGTTGCTAATTTCTTGATTGATTCTTTATTATAGCACAATCTTCCCCTGATTTCATCGATTTCCTCTTTCGATTTAGTCAGATCTCACTTCCGTTTCTTTCTTTCTATCTTCGATTACAGATCTCGCCATCTCTAGCGACGCTCTGATATATACTTTTAAGCCAATGGCTTCTTCAAATCGAGACACATACGACAATCCGTATTATTTGAGCAATAATGATCACTCGAGTATCACTCTTGTTTCTGATAGACTCAATGGCGCTGCAGATTTCAATTCTTGGGAACAGTCTATGCGAATGGCTTTAAATGGCCGTAACAAGCTGTGTTTCGTTGATGGTTCTTTATCTCAACCTCTATCTGGTACGCATGATGGTTTTACTTGGTCTCGTTGTAACGATGTTGTTCGTTCATGGTTGATAAACTCTGTCTCTAAACCAATTGGTCAAAGCATTTTGTTTGTTAAAACGGCACATGCTATTTGGGAGAACTTGAGTAAGAGATTTAGACAGAATAATTCACCCAGATTGTATCACATAGAACAACAATTATATCTTCTTCGTCAAGGGTCATTAGATGTGAATGCATACTATACTAAGCTAGTTACAATTTGGGAAGAAATGAAAACAACACAAGCTACTCCAACTTGTCTATGTACCAGTTGTGTATGTGATGTGAATAAACAGTGGCATGAATTGTTTGAGAGAAGTGTTGTTAGGAGATTTCTTTTTGGACTCAATGATTCCTATGAAGCTATAAGGTCACATATTATAATGCTTGATCCTTTGCCAGATTTGGACAAAGTAGTCAGTTTAGTGATCCAACATGAGGAACAATCGATAATCAAGCATACTCCTCAAGCCAATACAGTGATCTTTCAAGCTTCTACACAATCTCTGGCTCCTTCTTCCCAGCCAATATTGCAGACACCTAATGGTCTGAGTCAAGATTTGATAGCTGCAATATCTAACTACTACAAATCAAAACAGAAACCATTGTGTACTCATTGTGGTTATAAAGGTCATACAGTGAACAAATGTTACAAGCTCCATGGGTATCCTCCTGGTTACAAATCTCCGAATTATCAAGAGTATAAAACTTCTCAACAAGGCAATGTTTCAGGTTCTCAAGGCAACATTATTAACAAGGTAACTTCTTCACAGAATACAGAGCAACAATCTGCTACAGGAAATCTTGTGGCAAATGTGATCACAACTTCACCAACTGTACAAGCTCAGTTTCATCAAGTTTCCACTGCTCTTGCTCAACTCTCTGGTGATCAGATTCAACAACTTGCCAGTCAACTAAATGCTCAAGCTCAAACTTCATTGCCTACAATCACATTCAATGAGGATATATTCTACCCTTCCACATCTGCAGGTACTCTTCCTCCTTCTATAAATAGTACTTTAGGGGAACCTTGCCTTAGCCTAGATAGTTGGATTATAGATTCTGGAGCCACATCACATGTTTGTTGTAGTCTATCTATGTTCACTGAGATAAAAACAGTTTCTGACATATTAGTGACCTTACCTGATGGTACTAATCTTAGTGTAACTCAATCTGGTATTGTTAAGCTGTCTGAGAAACTCTTACTCACTGATGTTCTTTTCATACCTTCTTTCCATCTTAACCTCATCAGTGAGTTCCCTTCTTCATACTTCATCATTCTCTGTAACATTCTATCCCACTTTTTGCTCAATGCATGAGCTTTCTCCGGGCTTGATGATTGGGAGGGGTAAACTCTATAACAAACTTTATCTTCTGGATCTAGAAAAGAACCTCACTCAATCACAAGACTCGGATTCTTCATCTTTTTCTATTGTTTGCAACATCACCTCTTCTGATAGTTTTCTTTGGCATCAAAGATTGGGACACCCTTCTTTTCAAAAACTTCAAGTTTTATCTGATATTCTTTCTATTTCAAAAAATAAAATACATGACTGTTCACATTGTAAAACATGTCGTATGGCAAAACAAAAACGATTATCTTTTTCTTCTCTCAATAACATTTCAGAAAAACCTTTTGACCTTATACACTTGGATATTTGGGGCCCTTTCTCTACCATTTCTGTTGATGGTTTCAAATACTTTTTAACTCTGGTTGATGACTGCTCAAGAGTAACATGGGTTTATTTTTTAAAATCAAAGAGTGATGTTGCATCCATTTTTCCTGATTTTCTTAACCTTCTACATAATCAGTATGATGGTATTGTCAAAGCCATCATATCTGATAATGCTCCGGAGCTACAGTTTTCTTCACTTCTTGCTGAAAAGGGTATTGTTCATTACTTCTCTTGTGTTGACACTCCTCAGCAAAACTCAGTTGTGGAGAGAAAACACCAGCATATTCTCAATGTGGCTCGTGCTCTTCTTTTCCAGTACAACGTACCTCTCTCCTATTGGACAAATTGTGTAAGGACAACTGTTTATTTGATTAACAGAACTCCTTCTCCTTTTCTGCACAATCAAACACCTTTTGAAATCATTACACACAAAAAGCCTTCTTATTCTCATCTTAAAGCCTTTGGATGCGTATGTTATGTCTCTACATATCCAAAGGACAGACATAAGTTCACTCCAAGAGCTCTTCCTTCTGTTTTTCTTGGTTACCCACCCGGATATAAAGGCTACAAAGTTCTGGATCTTAAAACACATTTAATATCCATTTCCAGAAATGTTGTGTTTCATGAAGATATTTTTCCATTTCATACTACTCAACCTTTCTCTTCTACTCTCACAGATTTTTTCTCTTCTTTTGTGCTTCCATTTCCAATATCTGATTTGTCAGATTCTGCTGTAAATCATAACCCTCTTGATTCATTAAATTCTGAAGTTTCTCAGAGAGGTTCTCATGTACCAGATTCTGTTTCAACACAACCAGTGAATATAGATAGACCTAGACGCATCACAAAATCTCCAGCCTATTTGTCTGACTATCACTATAATATTCTTACAAACACACCACACACACCACACCCTATCCATTACAGTCAGTCCTTGATTACTCAAAACTTAGCCCTGTTTTTAAACATTTTATCCTCACTATATCTACTGAGTCAGAACCCAAAGATTTTTTGAGCGCTATTCAATCTGACAAGTGGAATAAGGCAATGAATGTTGAGATTGAACAATTAGTTATGACTGGCACATGGTCTGTGGTTTCTCTTCCAGTGGATATCCAGTGGATAAACACCCAGTTGGCTGTAAGTGGGTTTATAAGATCAAATACAATCCCAATGATAGTGTTGAAAGGTACAAAGCTAGGCTTGTAGCCAAGGGCTACACACAGCAGGAAGGGGTCGATTATATTGACACCTTTTCACCTGTTGTGAAGTTAGTAACTGTGAAGCTTATGCTAGGTCTAGCAGCTAAGAAAGGTTGGAGACTAACACAAATGGATGTCACAAATGCTTTCCTTCATGGAAACCTTGAAGAAGAAATTTATATATCTCTTCCTCCTGGTTATACTCCACCAATTGGAGTTTCTTTGCCTTCTAATCCTGTGTGTAAGTTACACAAATCCATATATGGCCTTAAGCAGGCATCACAACAATGGTACAAAAAATTTTCTCAAGTCCTTCTTCAAGCTGGCTATACTCAATCTGATGCAGAGGACACCATGTTCTTTAAAATCACACCAACATCTTTTTTGGTTCTCCTTCTATACGTAGATGATATCTTTATAACAAGTAATCATGATGCTGATCTGGATGAGCTTAAACATAAATTAGCAGCTGCTTTTCAGATTAAGGATCTAGGTCCTTTAAGATACTTTCTAGGCCTTGAAATTGCAAGATCACACAAAGGAATTTATGTATCTCAGCGCAAGTATGCATTAGACATTCTCAATGACACATGTTACATTGGTTGTAAACCAGTTTCTACTCCCATGGATCCTACAGTTCAACTTAGCAAAACTGATGGCACACCTCTATTGGATCCTTCTGTTTACAGGGCTCTCATTGGTAAATTGTTGTATCTCACAATTACTAGGCCAGACATCATGTTTGCAGTCCACAAATTGAGTCAGTATCTATCTCAACCAACTGACATTCATCTCAAAGCTGCTCATCGTATTGTGAAGTACATAAAGAATGATCCAGGAAAGGGTTTGTTTTACTCTGCTGACCTTGAGATCCGTTTTAATGCATTCTCTGACTCTGACTAGGCAGCAGATCCTGACCATCGTTGCTCCATCACTGGTTTCTGCATTTTCTTGGGAGATTCTCTGATCTCATGGAAGTCACGTAAACAAAAGACAGTTTCCCGAAGCAGTGCAGAAGCAGAGTATCGTGCCATGGCTGACACAACAAGAGAACTGGTATGGCTTATTAATATTCTTCGTGAATTGAAGATTCAAACTACAGGTCCAACCAATCTATTTTATGACAACATGGCAGCTATTAATATTGCTTCAAACTCTGTGTTTCATGAGCGTACAAAGAATGTTGAGTTAGATTGCCACATAGTCAGACATCGTTATAAGGATGGTTCTCTCAATCTTCTTCATCTTTCAAGTGAAAACCAGTTAGTTGACCTCTTTACCAAAGCTGTTCAACCTACAGTTTTTCAATGTCTCTTGCAACGTTTACCAATGTCAAGTCTTTATCTCCTAGAGATTTCGTCTTGAGGGAGGGGTATTAAAGGTTGTTGTTATACGGTTAAAGGTTGTTATACAATCAGTTCCTAACTGTCATTAGTTTCATTAACAAACCTTGAATAATGATGTTGTATATAAAGGCATGAGTCATTGTTATATTTTTTAAGTTAATGGAAATACTTTTAAATTTTTTACTGTGCATATTCTGATAAGCGATGATTAGAACAAAACTAACACTACATATTGTGGTTTTGGATTTGGAGAGATTACTAATATTTGTCTATAACTTCTTAATAATTAAAAAAATACTTAAAAAATATAAGATTTAAGAAGATTATGATTTGCTGCTATTATTTTGGCCCACCTCCAAGCGAACTGTCTTACACTATATAACATAAATTAAATCAATTTAATTTATCCACAAAATATCAAATAATATTAAAAACGTAACATAAACATAATAAATAAAATCACTGAAAATAATTAATACTCTAAACTTACATTCTCTAGTTTTTACCATGACTTTATATTCACACTTTCTTTTTAGATACATCACAAATATGAGATGCATCAGCATTTGAAAAACTAAATACTGATTGAACCAATCCTCCCGTACTAACAAATAATTAATTACCGTAATAATGCAATATGAAAATATATAAATCAATCCAACGGTTTACTCAATAACATGTCGTGACTGTCGTCTCATGATCCATCGAAAAACATATTAACATAATCAAAATTCACAGAAAAACTAATCATACGGTCATGCATCTCATATTTATGACATAGATAAAAAAAAAATGTAAACGTGAAATCACGATAAAGACGAGAAGATGGAAGTTTAGAGTATTGATTGTTTTTGGTTATTTTATTTATCCATATACAATGCCGGAGGTACGAATAATTTGTTTAGTGTCAAAATATAAAAACAAAAATTTATAAATGAATTTTGTTTATTTTTTTATTAATATAAATACAATCAATTTAAAATTATACGGATGACACCTTTAAGTTTTCGCTGGCTCCGCTATATATATATATATAAAGACTATATTATATATCACTGTAAACAAATATCTCAACTATTTATAACGAATTAAGACTTTTATAACACATAAATTTAAATAAATTTTCTACTGCATTTATAATAAATAACAAAACTAATAACTCATAGATTTTGACAAAAATATTAAAATAGGTGAATGAAGCACAACTTTTTCATAGCATAAATTCAACGTCTTGACTATAAATAAAAAAACGTTTACGTAAATCATGCATCCAATGGGAATTAGTCCAGACCCTAGTTTTTTCATAAGGAAAATATTATTATTAAATAATAAATAATATTTAATTATTTAAATGTGATTCCTCTCTTGAGTCTCCAAACTCTAAACAGAACCCGAAAAGAAAGGCCACATTACCAAATATTTTTGTTTTAAATACTCATTAGAAGTCAAAATCATACTCAATCTCCGAAAAAAACACAGATTTATTATTTAACGCTTCACTACCTCTCTCTATCTCAGTAAAGAGCGAGCCTCTTCTCCTATTTCAATCTCTCACCAACAAAAAAGGGAAAACTGAATCAAGAACATGAATCCGGGAGATGCTACTTCCTTACTCTTCACAAAGATTCAATCTTTAGAACCTGTTTTTGCTTCAAAAATCACTGGTTACTTGCTTTTACAGAACTTGAGTAAGAGCGATTTGATGCGTCTTGCTCTTGGGCCTGACAGTCTCTTACAATCCGTTTGCCTTGAAGCTAAATCCTTTTTAGGTCTTTCTTCAAATGGATCTTCTTCTTCATCTCCGTTGAACCCTATCTCCAGACCCATTAACATTCATCGTCAATCTTCGGGTAATGTGTTTATAGAGTTTTCAAATAACCTTTTGTCTCCTTCTGTAACTACTATTCCTGGTTTAAGTTCGTCTCTTTTTGCTTCAGATGGTGATGCTACTGGTGAAAACGGCGATTTCCTCGATGAACAACAACTTGGTAACTACTTGTCGTTTCTTGACGAATCTTCTTCGAGTAATAACGAAGAATCTCTGGATTCGTTTGGGCTCTCAGTTGATAATGGTGATGCACATTTGCATAAGAGGAGTTTCTCAGCCAGTGATGCTTGTTTTGGATCAGAGGAGCCTGGATTTGGTGTTGCTGGTTACCATAAAGTTCAACGCGGTGATGATTTTGATTCTTCTTCTGGTGGGGTTTTCTCCCCTAATTATGTTAGTAGACGGCAAGAAGAGATGACGAGAATGGAAATGGCTCAAAGGCAACGCATAGCTGCTGCTCAGTACATGGCGGCTAAAGATTCTCGTGGCAAAGGCATCAATTTTCACTCGCATTCGCATAATGCGCCTAGGTAATCATGAAACGAAGCTCCTTTGTTGTCTAATCTTGTGTATTTTTAAACAGATTTCACAAAAGGTTCCATCTTTTGTGTATTTAACTGTGGTGAATTGTTTATAATCTTGAAATGCCAATTATTGCTTGTATAATTAAGGTTGTTGAAGTCTCTTTTGTATGGTTTACTACTTTTGGTGTTCATTTACATACCAATGATTTGCAGTCTTTGATATTGTAATGTGTAATTTATAGCTATTATCTTTGGTGGTGTTTTGTTTTGTAGATCAGGAGCAAGACAATTTGGGGAAGAAGGTTACTCTGCATCTAAACAGATTTTCTTGACATTTCCAGCTGACAGCGCCTTCACCGATGAAGAAGTCTACAATTATTTTGGGTATTTTCTAAAGCTGTTATCTGTTTGCATCATCAAAACTTTGGTTGATATCTACTAACATTTTCTTGGCTTAGTTTGTTTAAGATTGATCATGTTTCTTGCTTTTGCTGTAGCAATTTTGGACCAGTGCTAGATGTTAGGATTCCATATCAGCAGAAACGGATGTTTGGGTTTGTTACTTTTGTTCACTCTAAAACTGTGAAAATCATATTGGACAGAGGAAACCCTCATTTAATCTGTGACTCACGTGTGCTCGTTAAACCGTATAAGGAGAAAGGAATCCATGAAAAGTATGGTGAAACCACCACTCATTCGCATACTTCTATTTCGTGTTTTCTTTTCTTATGATGTTTTTCTTCAAATAATAGTAGGAGGCAGCAGCAACAAATGCTGCACCAGATTGAGAGAGGAAACGTATCTCTTGTTTCAAGTTCATCTGGAATGGAGTCTAAGGATCTCTTTGATCGTCAACTCGGTTAGTTGAATTTCTTTCATACGCTTGTTTATGGTTACTTTTTGCTGAGACCAAGTCTTGTTTTGTTTGCTACAAGGACCAAGGATGTTTTCTAACAATCAAGAGATGATGAGGAGAAAAGCTGAGCAAGCATTAGAATTCCAAAGGAGAAGAGTTATGAATCTGCAGTTGCCTGACATGGACAATGAGTTGTTTCATCATCACCAGCGTAGTCTTTCTATTGGTTCCCCTGTTCATGTTCCCTCTCGTGTTACTCAAAGTATGCTCTTTCGATCAGAAAACACCAATGGCTTTATCTATAGCCTTTTTATTCACTTTTTTCCTCTTCTATGTTTCCTCTTGGCAGGTAATGGTGATTCAGGATATTTTACGTCTGAAGCAAACAGAGCGTCTCTGAGTGGTACTGACATAAATGGTAGCCAAGAATGTGGTTACAACAACCATCTCAACAACGGGTAAGTCTATAAAAATCGGTTCTGGTCATTTCCAGGGCTTTAAGTCTTCTCTGTTTTTAAATTACAACTGGTTACATTATCTGTGCTTTTATTATCATTGCTCAAGGCAAGAGACAAGTCTGGAGACCACTCTGCCTGATAGCCTCTTTGCTTCCCCATCAAAGACCAGTGACCCTGAGTTTGAGAAAGAGAATTGTGCTACAGAAAACATGCCAGCCTCAATCACTTCAATCAGCTTAGCTATTGGTAGGTGAAAACTTTCCCTTAAATCAACATTATCGCATAACAACGTTAACACCTCTTCCTGGAACTTTACAGGTTCGGTAGAAGAAGAAAGAAAATGTGAAAAGGTAATCAATTTAAGCCAGACTTGCAACTCTAAAATGTTATTTGGTTATTAACTGTTGAGTTGGTTGTTAATTTCCTTGGTTGCAGAAAAGTAGAGACTGATAAAAGAAGGAAGTAGAATAATATTACTGTCTATATGTAGATGCTAAAGCCGGTTTTATAACATGGAACAGAGTAGAGAGATCAGTTAGGCAGTTGCTGCAATAGAATTACAGTTAAAGTACTAACCTCAACAAAGCATTGATAGGTAGAAAAAATACAGTGACTGAAACCTTAAGTTTTTTCATCTGTTCATTGATGATTGTGTACCTTTTTACCGGGTTACAAAGCCTGGTTCTGGGCAAGGCTACTTCAGTTGTCAATATATCTTTTTCTTTTCTCGGTTTCCTTTGTTTTCAAGAGACTTGTTTCTTCTCTGATACAACTCTATATATCTAATTAGCCAAGTCTCTGTCAAGTTAGGAAGTAAATGGATTCTTAGAAAAAGCTTAGCTTTGATTCATAATCAATGAGGACAAGAATCTGAGATAGAAATGCAACAAGAAACAGACTTGCGCTCTTTGCTTCCTTGGCTGAAGGTTATATCAGAGATCAAAGCTGCGGAGAGATGAAAGTGCTTGGCTTGTGTTCTTTGAGATTTGGTCTTGTATCGGTTCCTGTTGACAAAGCTACATATCAATACACTTCAAAACTAGATACAGAACACAGTGATAAAGACATTTGGGTCGGACAGGATCATACTTGTGTCGGACGAATGTCAATTTTTGATCCAGTGATAGTTTCATACAAGAAAACGTATCAGTTCTTGAAACCAAGACTTAAAGACTACTTGTGAAAGCTTACATATAATCTCAGAGAACCTATAGTATATACACTTTCAACACCATATTTCCAAATTGACAACTTTTACCCTCAATTTTGCTATTCTACAAAAATGGAGGCCAAAAAACATAGAAGAAAACTACAAAATTCTAGCTGGTTAAAAGTTTTTTGATTGCTCCTAGTATTTTTAAAAATTGTAATTTCTGTAAATTCAGTTTGATGTTCTCCGTTACTTTCCGTAGTGCAGCTTTAGCTTCTTCAAGCGTCTCAACACTATGACCTTCTTCAGATGCTAGCTTTGTATGTTGAACTGCATAAAACAAAACAATTAAACACAGAAAGAAAGCTAAGATGTGCATGATCATGAAGGTGAAGAGTGATGTAGAAGCAGACTTAGTCTCATGTGAATCAGAACAAGTCTGATTTGCCTCAGAACCAAGAAAGTTGCAATGGGCTGAGAAGATGTACAAAGGCTTGAGTGAAAAGCAACAAAGCATGGGCCCAGTAAAGCTTGAGCCCAATGTGAATGAATGAAATAGAAAAGAAGAGTGAGGCTAAAGGTAAAGCTCTGCCGCAATGACTCATCAAACGTGACGTGGAATCATTGAGAAGTCAACTCCAATGATGCAACGTGGACCTCAAGGACCAAGGACACTTTGTAATGCATGTGGATTAATGTGGGCAAACAAGGCAAGCTAATCACTTCTTCGATTCATTGATCCGAACAATAACACTGTCATTGACCTCACTAATCTCTTTAGTCTTTATTAGATACTTTACTTATTTAAAAGCTTACTCATCGCAAGAGAAAAAAAAGCCTTTGCCGATCCTCAGTCTCTCGTATCATGTGAGTTTGATTACATTGAAAAGGTTTCTTATATTGTTCAAAAACAGTAAAACTTTTTGTTGCATCTTCAATTACTGGTAATGAAAAGCTTACCAAGTAGATAATGGAATAGTTACTTATTAGTAAAAAAAGATAATAAGTAATGATTGGTTATGTCGTGCAACCCAAGTGACTTTTATGTTGTCGTACACACGTTCACCAGGTTGTCCGAAACTTCTCGGCAACTTCACTATTCTCCGTATGACTCTATGCCACTTTGTTTTTGGTTTTGTTTTAATACAATTTCTCCTCATTATATTTTCTTGGAAATATGATTTTTAAAAGGTTATTAAATTAAGAAGATGAGTAAATATATATACCACTTTTATCATTAATTGATGTTTCAACTCAAGTTACTGAACAGTAGAAATTAAAATATACAATTTTTTTTATGAAACAATAAGAAATTAAACATATGAAATTTTACATCAAACATATGAATTTTTACGATTTTTTATTATAAATTTTCTGTTAAGGACCAATATTTTAATTTTTTTTTATTATAAATAAAAAATAAGTTTTTTTTTCACGGTTATTACCGATTAAAACTCAGAACCAGCTATACTATATATATAACAATATAAAATTAATAAAAATGTTATTTAAGTACCGTTATATAAGTAAATAAAATTAACAAAAATGTTATTTCAAAAACTTAGGTAAGAAAAAGAAACGTAACAAATAACAACGTAGTTAGATCTGAAAAATATAAATGATTTTTTGATATAAAAAAGTATATAAAATTAAGAATATTAAATTAAATATGTGCATGTTAAAATAAATGGTGAGAGATGTAACCATGTTCTTATTTTCCCGCAAAAATCTCCTTCTTCCTTTGATTATTTTTCTTCCCATAAAAAAAAACAAACTTTCCCACAAATTTTGGCAAACCAAACCAAAAATAGTAATTACCAGATTCAATTGACTTGTTGTTTGTTAGTTTTCTCTTTTATCTCTGTAATTGACAGAGAAGAGAAGTGTTTTGGTTTTTTTTTGCCTTCTCTTCTTCAGGAGTTAGGCCTCTTCTCTTCTTTAAAGAAGAAGAAGAAGAAGAAAGCTGGGTGAAAGAAGAATGAGCACTACATCTAGCAATGGCTTGCTCTTAACGTCAATGTCAGGACGTGATGATGATATAGAAGCTGGATCGACTAAAACTGATGATCATGAAGAAGAGCTTCAACATGATCCTAATGATCCCTTTGATCTTGAGAATACCAAGAACGCTTCTGCTGAATCTCTTCGTCGTTGGAGGGTATTATATATTATTATTTTCTCTTGTTGTATGTGTTCATTTGAGTCTTGAATCTATTGATGTGTTTTGATTTGTAGCAAGCTGCACTTGTTTTGAATGCATCTCGTCGATTTCGATACACTTTGGATCTAAATAAAGAAGAAAATTATGATAATCGAAGGAGAATGATCAGAGCTCATGCTCAAGTCATTAGAGCAGCATTGCTTTTTAAATTGGCTGGAGAGCAAAGCATTGGTATGAATCATATCTTTGTTTTTTTATATATATGTTTTCTTATGATTTTATATTTGAATCACAGCTTTTGGCTCATCATCATCAACAACACCATCAGCTTCAACTGATAACTTTGACATTGACCTTGAAAAACTTGTGTCAATGACAAGGAACCAAAACATGTCTAGTTTACAACAACATGGAGGAGTCAAAGGTGTTGCAGAGAAGTTAAAGTCAAATCTAGAACAAGGAATCAATGAAGATGAGAAACAAGTGATAGATAGGAAAAATGCATTTGGATCAAACACTTACCCAAAGAAGAAAGGGAAAAGCTTTTATGTAAGAACTTATCTCTTCTGTGTTTTGTTTTTTTGTAATAACTCATATGTTTGTTTCTATTTGTCTACAAAGATGTTCTTATGGGAAGCTTGGCAAGATTTGACTCTTATCATCTTGATCATAGCGGCTGTAACATCATTGGCTTTGGGAATAAAGACAGAGGTATGTATATATATAAGTTATTAAAATCAATTAGAACATACATTTTATGTTGTGTTCTACTTAACCAGGGTTTGAAAG
The DNA here is from genome assembly GCA_000411055.1 of Leavenworthia alabamica. Classification (NCBI taxonomy): domain Eukaryota; kingdom Viridiplantae; phylum Streptophyta; class Magnoliopsida; order Brassicales; family Brassicaceae; genus Leavenworthia; species Leavenworthia alabamica. The sequence continues at coordinate 89,183 of KE157363.1, forward strand.
AAGGTTGGCTTGATGGTGGAAGCATTGCTTTTGCAGTTTTGCTTGTCATTATTGTTACAGCTGTTAGTGATTATCGCCAATCTCTTCAGTTTCAAAATCTTAATGATGAGAAAAGAAATATACAACTAGAGGTTATGAGAGGAGGAAGAACAGTGAAGATTTCAATCTATGATGTTGTTGTTGGAGATGTTATACCTCTCAGAATAGGTGACCAGGTAATGTATACTTTGTCAATATGTTGTTACCTTAGATTCATATAACACTTATGCCTTAATTATCTATAGGTTCCTGCTGATGGAGTGCTAATTAGTGGTCATTCTCTTGCTATTGATGAATCAAGCATGACTGGTGAAAGCAAGATTGTGAGTTCATTCATCATTCTACAATTTTTTTACTCATCTTCTATTATCAACCTGATAATATAAACCTTTGTTGCAGGTTCACAAGGATCAAAAATCTCCTTTTCTAATGTCTGGTTGTAAAGTAGCTGATGGAGTTGGTAGCATGCTGGTAAAGTCTTTTGAGACTCTCTTTATCTTTTTTTTTACATATTTTTCTTGAAATTATTCTCTTCAATAGGTCACTGGTGTTGGAATCAACACTGAATGGGGTTTGTTAATGGCAAGTATCTCAGAGGATACTGGTGAAGAAACTCCCTTGCAGGTATATATATTGTCTTCATTGGGGTTAGTGTCTACACAATAAGCCCTAACAATTCCTTTTGGTTAATCTTATAACAGGTGAGGTTAAATGGTCTTGCAACCTTCATTGGCATAGTGGGACTCTCAGTGGCTCTTGTTGTCTTGGTGGCTCTTCTTGTCAGGTACCTTTGTTGGCTTATAAACTTCATGCCATGTTGAGTGCTATAATCTTGAGTTTTCATCACAGATACTTTACTGGAAATACACATGACCCTAATGGAGATACTCAGTTTATTAAAGGAACAACTAGTGTTGGTGACATTGTAGATGACTGTGTAAAGATATTTACAATCGCCGTAAGTATTAGTTTACCCAAACTCATCTATATTGTTCTGTTTAGATATATATCAATTCATTCTCTGGGTTTTGTTTTAGGTTACTATTGTGGTTGTGGCAGTGCCTGAAGGACTTCCCCTAGCAGTTACTCTCACGTAAGCCTTAGCCTTTCACAAAAAACATCTCAGGTGTTGATCTTTACTTGTGTCTTGACTCCATATTTTGTAGTTTGGCTTACTCAATGAGAAAGATGATGGCAGACAAAGCTTTGGTAAGAATCAGAAACTGCTCTTCTTAATTAGCTTTAGTTCTGTCTTCTTGTTATGTGTTTGACCAAGTTTTCAATTGCTTAAAACAGGTTAGGAGACTTTCAGCTTGTGAAACTATGGGATCAGCAACAACAATCTGCAGTGATAAAACTGGAACTTTAACTCTAAATCAGGTAAGTCCTCTAGTTAAACTCTTCATTGACATGAATAATCATCTAAAAATATCTAATTTTACCACTGGTAAAAATATAGATGACTGTGGTTGAGACTTATGCTGGAGGATCAAAGATGGATGTAGCAGACAACCCTTCTGGACTTCACCATAAACTTGTTGCCTTAATAAGTGAAGGTGTAGCTCAAAACACCACAGGAAACATTTTTCATCCTAAGGTTTGTTTTTTTCTTACTCTAAGCTCATCTTGTGGTTATCAAATGATATATTTTTTAATGCTCATGTTTGTGTTACTTTAGGATGGTGGAGAGGTGGAGATCTCTGGATCTCCCACAGAGAAGGCAATTCTTTCTTGGGCTTATAAGGTATCATATTTTTGACATATTTTTTTTTCTGTATGAGCAATATATTTAAAGAAGGTATTGTTATAGTTGGGGATGAAGTTTGATACCATCAGATCAGAGTCTGCTATCATCCATGCTTTCCCTTTCAACTCAGAGAAAAAGCGTGGAGGTGTCGCTGTGCTTCGAGTAATTTCTTGATCCTTTTTCTCTAATTTTAAAACTAACTGTAAAATTCTCTTTGAAGCTGATTAGGCATATTTAAATTCAATGCAGGGTGATTCTGAAGTTTACATTCATTGGAAGGGAGCAGCAGAGATAGTTCTTGCTTGTTGTACACAATACATGGACTCAAATGGTACTCTACAATCCATTGATAACCAGAAGGTGAGGTGACTAAATGATGTTAAAAACTTCACTTGAACATGCTTTGTTGCCTAGGAAGACCAAAGGTATATAACTAAACATGCTTTGTTTTGCAGGAATTTTTCAGACTTGCTATTGATAGCATGGCGAAAAATAGCTTGCGATGTGTTGCTATTGCATGCAGAACACAAGAGTTGAACAAAGTTCCCAAGGAACAAGAGGAGTTGGATAAATGGGATTTACCAGAAGATGATTTGATTTTGCTTGCTATAGTTGGGATAAAGGTATGTATCCTCAAAGCTTATATTATATTGTTGTATATATATAACATTTTGGTCTTTCCTTGTTTTTGCTATAGGATCCTTGTCGTCCTGGTGTTAGAGAAGCAGTGAGAATCTGTACAAGTGCTGGTGTTAAGGTAAGCTCTTAGCAGTTGTCTATAGATGATGATTACATGATATAACTGATCAACCTTATGTTATATAGGTAAGAATGGTGACTGGTGACAATATTCAAACAGCAAAAGCAATTGCTTTGGAGTGTGGTATACTATCTTCAGATACAGATGCTGTTGAGCCTACTATCATCGAAGGCAAAGTGTTCCGTGAGCTATCTGAGAAAGAAAGAGAACAAGTAGCCAAGAAAATAACAGTATGATAGAGAAAACAGTACAGTTAATGAGCCATATGGATCTTCTTGCTATTATTCTATATAGTAACTTGGGGGTTGAAAATGCAGGTGATGGGTAGGTCTTCTCCTAATGATAAGCTTCTACTTGTTCAAGCACTACGTAAAAATGGAGATGTTGTTGCTGTCACTGGTGATGGTACTAATGATGCTCCTGCACTCCATGAGGCAGACATAGGTCTCTCTATGGGTATCTCAGGAACTGAAGTTGCAAAAGAGAGTTCTGATATTATTATTTTGGATGACAACTTTGCTTCAGTAGTAAAGGTTAATAATAGTATACTAGAGTGTACATAGATATTTTGATGCATTTGTAATCATTCAACTCTGTTTATTCTTATAGGTTGTTCGATGGGGCCGTTCTGTGTATGCAAATATTCAGAAATTTATACAGTTTCAGCTTACTGTGAATGTTGCAGCACTTATAATCAATGTTGTAGCAGCTATGTCTTCTGGTGATGTTCCTCTAAAGGCTGTACAGGTTAGTTAATTACTTAATCTTCACCTGTCTTTTGAGTGTGCTTTCTTAAAATGGTGTTTTCTGTTATACAGTTACTTTGGGTCAACCTTATAATGGATACTCTTGGTGCACTTGCACTCGCTACAGAGCCACCAACTGATCATCTTATGCATAGAACACCTGTTGGAAGAAGGTAAATAACATTATAAAAATGATGTTTTATACATAATTTAATTTTAGTGAAAGTAATCATGGTTTTGTCTCATATGGTTTCCAGGGAACCTCTTATTACAAACATCATGTGGAGGAATTTACTTGTGCAGGTGAGACTTGCTCAGCAAAAACCAACTTTTTTTATAGTTTCGATGTCTCTAAAACTATATAATCTTGGGATTTTTGCAGTCATTCTATCAAGTGGCTGTTCTCCTAGTTCTAAACTTTGCAGGCTTTAGCATTCTTGGCTTGAACCAAGACAACCATGCACATGCTGTGGAAGTGAAGAACACTATGATCTTCAACGCGTTCGTTATGTGTCAGGTAAGCAAAAAATAAACATCTCTTCTTTGTTTAATCAATCATAGTTATGGAGTAGGTTTTTTAATCTTGCAAGTCTTCCAGATATTCAATGAGTTCAATGCAAGGAAACCTGATGAAATGAATGTATTCAAGGGAGTAACTAAGAACCCTCTCTTCATCGGTATTGTTGGAGCCACATTTATCCTTCAGGTAAGACAATAGCACAAAGCCTTATCGATCTAGCTTGCCTCCACTGGGCTTGTTCATATAGATAAACATGAAACCCTTGTCTCTCCTTTTTTTCTTTTCATCTATTTTTCTCAGTATTCCACTGTATTAGTGACTTCTTGACCTCTTTAATCTCTCTTTAGGACTTGTTGATAGTAAAAGCTTTTGCTCTAAAATATGCAGATACTCATTGTTACTTTCCTCGGGAAGTTTGCGCATACCGTTAGACTGGGATGGCAGCTATGGCTTGCTTCTATTATTATTGGATTGGTCAGGTTGGTCTAATGTCTTCCAACTTAATTCTCAGTGTCTATGAAAAAACATGGATCCCCCTTAAATGAACCATTTTATCTACTACCTTTGTAGCTGGCCACTAGCAGTTGTTGGGAAACTGATTCCTGTACCCAAGACTCCAATGAGTGTCTACTTCAAGAAACCGTTCCGGAAATACAAAGCTTCAAAAAATGCATAAAACATAAAAAAAAAAGATTCATCTTTCTTCATACAGCAACTACAGAAGCAATAACAGATTACAATGGCTTAATCCTCTAACATCAGAACACACACCAAAGAGAAGCATTCTTCTTTCTTTCTTTCAAATGGTAAAAGTATTTTTCATATGCATAATCCAATTCTTTCATCTCTTTTCATTTGTTTTCGTATGATGTAAACTGCAACTGTGAATTGAATTGGACTTGTGGTTGTACTAATGAGAGTCTGGTTCAGTCTTTGGTTTCCCAAAGTGTTGAATTTACATGAAGACTACTCTGTGTTTATTACCAACCAAATCTTTGCTTCTTTGTCTAAAGAGAAACATGTCTTAGTTCCTATCATAAGCTCAATCTACTGGGGAACAACAGATTCAAATTGTAAACCTCAACAGTTTTATTTCCTACACAAGCCTCTCCCAAAAAAAAAAAACCAACTTATATATAAGAAACAAACTTACAAAATAAAAACAAGAAAATAATTAAATTGCTTACACCCTTCAGCAAAAACATGAATAAGCCAAGTGGTTCTTCTTTGAGATGTAAGGAGAGATGAAATCTGTAGCAAGACCAGAAGATATCTCTGAGATTTCTGCTGGAACTAGCACTTGAGTTTTACCTAAAGCTATTCTTTTACCAACTGTGTTTGCATAAAACAGACCAGATATGGCTGGAACAAACACATCACTTCTTGAGCTTATGTACAAGTCAATAACATTTTCATACTCTGAATTCTCTGATTCAAGGTACTTTGATCTCTTACTTGCAGGCATTATTGCCTCCTGCGACAAAATCAAGATTAGTAATAGGGTTATAGAACTTTCTTGGGCTATAGTCTACATAATACCTTTGTGAAGGTTTTTGGGAAGATGTCTTTAAGTACATTGAGGCTACTGTCCCATCTTGTCTGAGTCAAATAGATAGTTGTGTCAGTAGCAAATCCAAGCTTCCTCAAGAATAATGCAATCTCTTGAGCATTGTAACAAGTCTTGGACCCTACTACACCAGTTGTATGACAGTTTTGTTTCTCAAGTATGTCAGATTCTAAGATCTACCGCTATAAACCGGCCACCTGATTTCCGGCTATGACTCCTTAACTTCTCAATCATTGATTCAGCCACTGCATTCACTTCAGGTTGCAACTCCAAGGATCCAAACATAGCTAAACAAGCAACAGGATCAGTTTCGCCGTCTTGTGAGGATTTCCTCAAGTTTACAGAAGAGAAATAAGTTGCGACTCGAATGTTTCCTTTCGATTTGAATATGGGAACAATGTGGTCTTTGATGTAATCTTCTGTAACTCTGGCTGGGACCTTTACAATGGCCATGTTTCTTATAGAAACTTCTTCAGGTAATTGTTTGGAAACTTTGATAACATTTTCTAAGCTTTTAATTAGTTTATTAGCATCATAAATATCTTCAAAATTCCTAATAAAAAACAGTAAATTAATTAATTTAGAAACCTTATTTCTATAAAAAAATGTCATGAAGATACAAAAACAACACTTACATTTCATCACCAGGTTTGCTTCCTCTTATATCAGGAAGCACTAGTGTTGCTCCAAGATGCTTTGCCACCATTACAGCATCAGTGATCTAAACAAAGATTAACAGAACAAAAAACATGAATGAGATTGGTAAATTAACAAAGATCATATACTTGAGAGTTTATATAAATCATACCTGAGAGATATGATACTCAGGACCATTGGTAAGAGAGAATGTAACATACCCTTTGGATGATACAACTTCATCTACAACAATTAGGTCCTTAGTATATAGTTCCAAACTCATCATACAAGCACATACATAAATACCCCGGATCGGTCTAACCATTTTGGATGTCTTAAACTATTTTTTTACCTAAATATATGCAAAAATATATACAAATTTGAGAATTTAAAATATATCATTATACTAAAAGAATCTTTAAAAAACTATCCATAAACTATTGGATACGCGAAACCGCCTAGATGGCATATCCTCCAAACCCGACCTATAATTACCTGATAGTAATGATGGCCAACAAGGATTAAGTTCATTGTTATCTTCCATCCAAGGTCCTTTACTACCTTCAATGGATCCAACAAGACCATCTTTTAAAGCAAATTTAGATCTTTCCAATTCAAGATCATTTGCATCTCCCTGTAACGTACAAATCAAACAAGCTTCACAAAACATGTAATAATAGTTTACTTTGAATTATATCTAAGAGAAAGAACTCATAATGAAGAAGACAGAACCAACTTGAACAAGAAAAGAAAAGTGTCGGCAAATAATCATATACCTGAAGAGCATCATAGTAATCTCTATGAAGCATCTGTCCAAGCATCATAAACATGGCAATAGTGAGAATACCAGCAACCACTTGCCTCAAATCAAAACCCATTTCTTTATGAAAACAGAGGATTCTTGACAAGATGAATTAAACTAGACAAAGAGAGTGAGAGAGAGGTGTTGTGTTGATAGAGACAATCTATGTCCCTCAAATATGAAAATCTAACTTCTCTTTTGATAATGAAAAGCTCTCTTTTTTTCTTCTTCAGGGGAGTGTTATTGTCAGTGTTTGATTGCTCAAGTTTAAGTCTTACGTTATTTCTCTTACAGCCCACCGACACTTTCGCCTTAAATGTTGGTATAAACTTTAACCACTAACTAAACCGGTACCTAACCAATTATACCAATACATTCTAATTTTTTATTTAGACCAAAGCCACATTCTAATTTTTTATTTAGACCAAAGCCATATCAGTTTTATAAAATTCAATGGCATATACTAAAAACATGAGAGTCAAAATTTGTATCAGTTAATTATATTATGTTAATAAATTAAAAGTGTAATTATTTTAAATAAATTTTTAAAAATCGCAAACTTAGTTGTCGTACCAACTCTCCAAAATAAAGTCAATAATGATATACACATTAGAGGTAGTAGGTATCTTGTCTTGTATTGTTGATAAATAAAATAAGAATTATACTCCCTATAGACCCTTTTTATATAAAACATGAGAAATTATTTAAAGAAAAATTATAAGCAAATGATAAAGCATTTATGATGAGATACCTCTTCATGAATGACTAGAATTAAGGCATAGAAACACATACCTGTATTTGGGTCGCATATATAGAAGAGCCCAGTGGGCCGAATGTGAGTTGGTCCGAGAATTACTAAGATTGGTTCTCTGTGTTGCAGTTATGATGAGATAGCGGGCTCTCTCGATCTCGATCTTATTCTCAATCTCTGGTTTCTCGATCAATCAAAAGTTTGAATCAAAGTGAAAAAAATCGGAGATGGCATCGAATGCAGCGGTTCCATTCTGGAGGGCGGCAGGGATGACTTATATAACATACTCCAATATCTGTGCAAATCTGGTCAGGAACTGTCTTAAGGAACCTTTCAAAACTGAATCAATCAGTCGCGAGAAGGTTCACTTCTCTCTCTCCAAATGGGCTGATGGAAAGCCTCAGAAACCAGGTACGTTACTTCTCCTTCCTCACCATCATTATCGTTTACGAAACTCCTTGTGATTTGATCGACAGAGCTAGCTCTGGAATGTCCTTTGAAATTGGGTCTTTTGGGCTCACGTTTGATGGTCTTCGATTTCAATCTTTATTTCATAGTTTGGTTTTTTAGTCATTCTACTTCTTTTGATTAAATCTCACTACTCCATTTTGTCGTTTACAGTTCTGCGCTCAGACACACCTGAAGTTTGAGATTTTTTTCTCAATTGAAGATCATGGTTATGTATTTTGATGTATTGCTTCGTTAGACAGTTGGATAAGGAATGCAATAACCCTTCTCTTTACTTTGTTGTCTGCAATGAAAAGCTTTTAGACTCTCTCCAGTCTTAATAATGAAAACATGGTGCTTCATGTTTCTTGCTTGAGACCATTGTGTATTCTTTGCTTTTCTCTTATCTGAATCTTAATTTATGATTTGAATCCATATAAACGATTCAATAGATCTCATCACATGCCTCAATATCTGATTAAGTAAAAAGTGGCCACCTTTGAGGAAGTTTACATTTAAGATTGTTTTAAGTGTTAACTTGAAGATTCTGAGAAGAGTTTCCTCTACAACTTGCCCAATACTCAGCAACGAGTTTTGAGAAGTAAGAATCAGTCTCCATCAACTTCCAAGGCTCATTGTACTCAACAAGATCACCTGTCCAAAAAACAAACCAAAACTTATTTGTTTGTTTCATGATATGTAGGTTTAAGAGATGAGGGTTCATTATTAGTTTACCAAAAGAGAGAACCATGACCATGTCACTATCTATAACTGTTGGTACTCTATGTGCAACTGTTATCACTGTACAATCTGCAAACTCCTCTCTTATAATTCTCTGGATGATTGCATCAGTTGCTGAATCAATAGAAGCTGTAGCTTCATCTAATACCAATATCTTGTTTCTCTTCAGTAGTACTCTTCCAAGACAGAACAGTTGTCTCTGTCCAACACTCCAGTTCTCTCCTTCATCACTCACTAATAACAAAAGATTAAACATTTGTGTGAAATGAAATGACATTACTGTTTTTTACAGTTAGTTACCTGAAGAATCAAGTTTATTAGGAAGATTGCTAATTGTGGCCTTAAGCTGACACTTCTCAAGAGCCTGCAAAAGAGAATGATTTTAAAATCTTTTTGATTTAGAAATCTCTTTACTTGTTTTAATTTATTTATTTCACCTTCCATATTTCATCGTCGGAGTAAACACCTAAAGGATCAAGATTGGTTCTTATGCAGCCACGAAAAAGAGTTGGTTCTTGAGGAATGATGCTGAGTTTCATTCTCAAGTCTTTTAAACCAATCTTACTTATGTCAATGTCATCAATCAATATGCAACCACTTGCTGGTTCTACTAAGCGAAACAAAGCACTGATTAAAGTGCTTTTACCACTTCCTGTCCTCCCTACAACTCCTACTCTTGTCCCTTCCCTGAATGTACAAGAGATTCCTTTGAGAACTAACGGAGCATTTGGGCGATATCTTATCTGAAAACAAAGAAATGAAGCAAATCATTGTCTTCCTTATTACTATCATCTTCATATCATCAAGTCATGTTTCTTCTTACCTTAAGCTCCTGTAAGTGAATTGTACCATTGGAAGGCCATGAAGAAGGTGGTCTTTTATCATCCACAATTGCAGGAGGTTCTTCTGGTATGTTCATATATTGTTTTATCCTCTCTACTGAGATTATTGAATTCGATAACGTGCAATACCATTTGGTCAGAAACACCTGAGTTTGTGTCAGTGATAATGCATAAGAGAGTGAAAGTCCAACTAAGCCTGCAACACAAAGGTACAAGTTCTTGTTATACTGAGGGTTTACTTGATATGAAGCTACGAAAACATGTACCTGGAGCTATGTAGCCCTTAGGGATAAGGATAAGCAGAAGTGCACAAGTGAATAAAGTAACGTTCTGTAGAGTCTCTATCCTCAGTATCACCCACTCCATGGCTGCATTAGACAGAAAGAAGAGCACTGCATCTGCATCAACTAGGTTTAGGTAGTTTTTAAAGAACCTCTCTACTGTTCCAAAAGCTCGTATTGTCACCACTCCAAGTGAGGTTTCTGCAGCATAATTCATCACTGGAGCTTTGGTTGTTCCATTGATCCTAATCAGCTCCCTTGCAGAGGCTAAATAGTAATCCTTAGGTACAAAGAAGCATATGTGTTAATAATGACTCTTTTTGCTTGCATAAACAAGTAAAATCTAAACATGTACCTGAACAACTAGCGTGGCTGCCAAAGCAAGAAGAGCTATGATAATGACTTGCCATGTAACATATGTCATAATGATTAGAGCTGCAGTGAGCTCAACAGCCGGCGCTACCACGAATATATATGCAAATGGAATGTCAAAATCCAAGACATTCAAATCCGATGAAGCCTGCAAAATATTACATTACATTGATTGAGTAGTGTGTATTCATATATATATATATATATATGTAAGCAATTCAATCTTACTCGGGTGAGAATGCGCCCAACTGGAGTAGAGTCGAAGAAAAGCATAGGGGCTTTGAAGATTGCATTTGTGAAACCAGAGAAGAAGGCTTTTGAAGCTTTTAGTCCAAGGTGAGCAGTTGTAACAGCTCTTGCATATACAAAACCAGCACTAAGAGTTGAAATAATGCTATAGACTCCAACAAGCATTGTATTAGAGAGTTTAGGGATCCCAATGGCAAAAGCTAGCCAGTATGTTGATGCAGCTTGAAAAACTACAAAGCCAACTTGACCCAATACACTTGACCATAGAAGAAACCATCCTTGAGAGACATGGAAATAGTCCAAGAAAGGTCTTAACCCAACATAACCACTCTCTTTTTCTTCTTCTTGTGTAAGTTGTCCTCCTGGAATATCTGTTTTTGCCATCTCTTCTTCGATTTTTTCGACAACCTCAATGTTTCCTTTCTCTTTGTCTCTACCCCATTTCTTAAGATCACCAAGGCTTTCATTACTTGCTAAAGGTAATACAGTAACTGCATCATTATGAGCATTCACTAGTTGTTGGAATGCAGATCCTAGCATTAAAAGCTCCTCATACTTACCTAACTGAGTGATTCTTCCTTCCTCCATAACCTGATTAAGATCATCAATCAATAATAATAATAACCTAGACAAGATTGTTTATTCATCTTCTGCTACTCAAGTCAAGTGTTACCAGAATCTGATCAACTTCTGAGAGAAACTCGACTTGGTGAGTGACAAGAATGACAGTTTTCTCCCTTAACGAGTCCTCAACACATTTCTGCAATCATAGTTAAAACATAGTAAGTAAGAATCATTCTCTTTTTATCAAAGGCTATGCTCTCACTTACATGAAAAAGAACTCCAGCTGTATGTGCATCCACAGCACTAAAAGGATCATCAAGGAGATAAACATCAGCATCTGCATAGACTGCACGAGCCAGCTGAATCCTTTGCTTTTGTCCTCCACTCAAGTTAAGTCCTCTTTGTCCTATTTCAGTGAGGTCACCATGTCCAAAATCATTTATGTCCTTATCCAATGCACATGCCTTAATAGCTGCATTGTATCGTCTCGTTTCCATGAGCTTTCCATAAAGGATATTGTCCCGGATGGTACCACTTTGGATCCAAGAGGTTTGAGAAACATAAGCAATGGATCCAGAGACCTTTACCTGTTTCATTTGGACAGCATAAAGGAAACATTTTAGAACACATATATATATAGATTATAAACTCAGTCCTGGTGGCTTTTTAATTCTTACAGTTCCAGAAACTTTAGGTATTTCTCCAAGTATTGCATGCAACAATGATGATTTCCCTGCCCCAACTGGTCCACAAACCGCGATTTTTTGTCCATTCTTGATTTCCAAGTTTATATTCCGAAGAGTTGAACTCTTAGTTTCTGGATCCCAACTGAAATGACCTGCTTGTATATCAACTGCTACACCAGATTTCTCCATACAACTTCTTTCAATATCATCGGTCTTTAGCTCGTCGTCAAGCAAAAAGTTGTTTATTCTCTCAAATGAAACATTGACTTGGATGATAGCAGAGATTGCCTCAGGTATAAGCCTAACAGGCTCTGACATAACTCTTAGTGTAGCTAAAACCGTGAAGATAGTACTTGCGTTCAATGGCGCGCTATGCAATAGAGCACATCCGAAGAAAATAACAGAAGAAACTATAGTTGGAGACATCCAATATAGAAAAGTACCAAAAGCTTTTGTAAGCTGAGCCTTAGCTAACCATTTGAACTCATCATCACGAAAAGATTCTATCTGTTTCTTGAACTCATCTTCCCATGACTGTAACTTAATGACTTTCATACTGTTCAAAATCTCTGATGTTGCTCTCAATCGCTTATCCTGAGCGATCATGAACTGAGTCTGGCAGTTCTGTAGCATCTTTGCAAATGGTAGATTGAGAAGACCACATAGTAGAAGAAGAATCAAACCTGGAAAAGCTCCTGCACCAACCACACCAAAAAGCACAGCTGTAGAAAGCAAAAGCTGTAGTGTAAAGCTCCATCCTGAGTGAAACCACCATAAGAATTCGCCCATTCGATAGGCATCCACTGCGATATAGTTCACAATCTCTCCAGATGAATGCCTTTTCCTTCCTAAGCTTGATAACTTTAGTTGCTTCTTGTATGCAGCTACCATTAAAGCTGATCTTATCCTCATTCCTGATCTTCTTGCTGCAAAATACCAATGTCTCATTGACAAAGATTCAACTAACTTCAACAGAACTAAACAAGCTAAGTTGAAGAAACCAATGCGTAGATCTCTATGGTCACTGTTTGCATAATCAACAAAGACATATAACATTAATGGAAGAGACACAACAGCAACTGTTCTGAGTAATGCACAAACTGCTATGAATATGTTTTCTTTCAAGTATACTTTAGCGACAGCTCTAAACACTAAGTTTCTTTTCTCTCCTAAGCTTCCCTCAGAGATAAGACTATCCCATGCTTGTGAAAACTTATTGTAAGCTAGTTCAGCTTCATCCTCAGGGACTACACTTGGAATATCTTCTAAAGATAATGGTTTCTTGAATCCTAATGAGAGTAAAGGATTCATCCAAGAAAACGAAAGAAAGCTGAGAAATCCAGCTGTTGCTAAACTCGCCACGTTTTTAGTTAATAGAGGTTCACAAAGAAGATCACTTTCATTACAATCTTGAACTTCTAATTCAGAAGATCTCCAATTCATCAATGAGCAAATGAAAAGCAAAAGACTCAATGATAAGGTTATGATATCAAAGAATCTGAAACCTTTCCACTGAAAAAGTATCTCAATCTTTACTGCTAAATCCAATAAAGCAAAAGAAACCCACCAAACAGATTCAAGAATCTTAATCCACTTTGAGCCATTAACAAGTAAAGAAACAGCAAGTGAGAACCAAATGAACCCTTCAACCAAGTATTCTTCATTGACATTATCCACACCTTGAATCAGATTTATTAATCCAGGACCAAGGAAACTGAAGCTAGTAATAACACAAGATATAGCTGTAACCACAAAGATCCAGCTTTGCTTGCGGAGTCTGATTATAAAATGCTTAGAAACACAACTAGCTATCAAGAACAAGTAGAAGATGAAGAGAAACAATAGATTCACAATATCTAATGTAGTTCTTTGAAAGCAATGAGAGGCCAAGCTGAGTTCAACGTCACACCATGAAAACCTCTCTGCAATCATAATTTAACAATCAACAAAAGATTAAAAATGAACACTTTAAATGCATAGTTTTATACTTTATTAAGTAACTTTTAAGAAAACACAAGAAGCCAAGAGAGAAAGAAACATGAGATTATCAATGATTGTGCAGATTATTTTAGTCACACACAATCCAACAAGGACAAAAAGTGTTACATAGAGAGAGAGATGAGTTAAACGAACCAATAGAAAGCACCATTGTAGAAGCAGAAACAAAGCTTCAATCAATGTAAAATAATAATAAAATAAAATAAAAGTATCTGACTTTTATGAGAAGTGAGGTTAAATAAAAAACTATGAGATGCGTAATTGTATACGTATGTTATCACTTATCAGTTCACGACAATTATGGATCTTATCTTTTTGTTATCTCACTCAGTGAAGGAGAGAATGAAATGATAAACTATGTTTTTTATTTTCCGTAAAAAAAAAAAGAAACAAATCTGATCGTGCAAAATTGTGTATTTTGTTTTTAATTGAAACAATTTAACTTAAGTAAACTCGTACTATATTAGATGAAATAAACCGAAAATAACCGGTGGAAAATGTAGGGAACAAATCACGTGGTTACTACCATTATTGCTATTAATTCTATTTCTAGTGGAGCAAAAAAAAAGTGGCAGATCTACATTTATTATTGTTTTAAGGATTTGAGATAATGACCGGACATTTACCATCGAAGCTGGTTATTTCAACTTCCATAAATGCCTCATATATGTGCTGAATTATTGTAAATATGTGCCCTTACATTTTATATATATTTTGTGGCGTCTCAAGCCACTGTTTGGTCCGCTTGCAGGTAGAGTTGGACCTGTCTACATGTATAACAAATTTATATACTCAAAAACAAAAAACTTTAATTTAAAAAAGTAAAATAAAAAATAAAATAAAATAACTAAATTATTTCATACGTACAATATGAACTCTTCAAAAACCACTTTTTCCGCTTTTGTAGTTTTTGTTCTCACGTCGTTATCTCCCTTTCTAGCTTCTATTGGAGATTCAGCTGTAAAACCCTAACAAGCCTAGTGAAGTTCCTGGGCGAGAGAGAGAGAGAACGAGTCCTTCAATTTTTCCCGTTCATCGTTGTTTTTTTGCTTAAGGTAAAATCTATATTGTCACAACCAACGTTTTATTCCTCGGAAACGTTTCCGGGCAATTTCGTACTTCTCAACTATTTTGGTGTTGTGTTCTTTTATTTGATCGATTGGATTCTAGACTGTTCTAGTACTTAGATCGGTGCTTTATAACTCTGATTTGTGCTTACGTTGTGTTGATTCTTCGTTGTATTGCTTGACGAACTGATTTCAACGATTCAGTTGATATGTGAATCCAGATCAGTGATCTCTTTCGTATCACTATTTCATTATTGTCTTCAGTTACTCTGTAACATTGAGATTTGATCCTTATTGATGCTTGATTTTGATTTCCAGGAGCTATGGCGATGTTAGGAGAACAGCAAGTTCCAACAGCAGCTTGTACTCCAGATATTGTATGGATTTAGGTTTTAGCAGATGCAATTTGTGTTGTTTTATGAAAGTTTCAGATTCTTAAAAAAGTACATTGTTGTGTTTATAGGTTGGGAATGCATTTGTGCATCAGTATTATCACATACTGCATCAATCTCCTGAGCATGTTCACAGATTTTACCAAGAGATTAGTAAGTTGGGTCGTCCTGAAGAGAATGGTATAATGAGCATTACTTCTACCTTGCAAGTGAGTTAGTTATACTTACTTCTTTGCTTTCTCTTAGCGTTCTTGAAGTTTGTTTAACTCTCACGAGTAATTGAGAGACCTGGAAAATCGCTGAACTCTTGTATGCATGTATTTTGAGCAGGCTATTGACAAGAAGATACTGGCATTTGGTGATGGTGTAATCAATGCGGAGATAGCAACTGTGGACACACAAGAATCTTATGGTGGTGGTGTTCTTGTATTGGTGACTGGGTTTTTGACGGGAAAGGACTGTGTCAGGAGGAATTTTTCTCAGACCTTCTTCCTTGCTCCTCAGGAGACAGGATATTTTGTCTTGAATGATATGTTCCGAGACATTGATGAAGCTGGAACTGTAAATGGAAATGAGATTCCAGATACTAACATTCAAGTCTCTGTTAACATTCACGAGGGTAAGTTGAACCTTGTTCTTGTATTTGGTTCCTTTAAACGATTATTAAATTCTAAGCTGTTGTCTTTCTCTGCCTTAGATCCAGCTGCTGCTAAAGACATTCCAGATGAGCTTGTTGAGGAGAAATATGTCCAAGAGAATCATGCTGTCAAGAAATCCGATGTGTTGTCTAATGGACCTGAAGTGTTCACCCCCTCTGAAGATGAGCAAGTATCAGCTACAGAAGAAGCTCTAGCACCTGAAATAGTTCATGAAGCTCCAATTGATGTGCAGAAGGTTGGAGAATCTGATTCAAAGGCTGGCGAAGTTCCAAAGAGATCTTATGCATCTATTGTAAGTAACATACATATGAGTTGTGTAATGCCTCTTCTTTATCAAGCCAATGTGAGATGTTTTTTAGCTTCTCTGCCTTGGTGATTTAATGCCATTGGTATACGTAATTTTGATATGTAGGTGAAGGTCATGAAAGAGACTGCTGCACCAGTATCAGCTTCGAGAACACCCAAAAAGGTGGAACCAAAGAAACAAGAAGAGCAAGCCATTCATATTCCTTTACCAACACCAGTGACTGAGAAACCAGATTCTGGAGCTAATGTAGCTGTAAATGGAAATGATCAAGATAATGAAAGAGGTAAATACTTTCTTTCTTTTTCTGACTTTTGTTTCTTAATGGTTAGCAGCAATCTTTTTCATTTCTTGATTCCGCAACAGCTATAGGTCCATCCATCTATCTAAAGGGCTTGCCACTTGATGCAACACCAGCCTTGATTGAGAATGAGTTCCAGAAGTTTGGACTTATAAGGACCAACGGAATTCAAGTTAGAAGCCAAAAGGTATAATAAAGATTCTCATTTTTATTTATTGCCGATACTGCATAGTTAGTAGTTATGGTTTTTGAGTATTGTGACTCTCTCTACAGGGATTCTGTTTTGGTTTTGTTGAGTTTGAATCCGCAAATTCCATGCAAAGCGCTATCGAGGTAACAACCAACCAACGGCATTACTACTGAATAAATTTTTCAAGGCCCTGATCATTTAAGAGATTTTCCAACAGGCATCACCTGTAATACTCAATGGGCAGAGAGTAGTTGTGGAGGAAAAGCGATCCACCGCAAGAGGCAAGTTTGTTTTTAAAATCCGAGAAATTATCTCTCTTGAACTGAACACATTTACTTATCGTTCATGTTGTAACAGGGAACTATAGAGGACGTTCAACGTTTGGTGTAAATAATGGCTACAGAAACGAAGGGGGAAGAGGTCGTGGGGGCTATGGTAATAATAACAGGGGAAACAATAGAGGAGGATTCGGAAACCTAGCTAATGGTGACGGTGCTGCGTTCCCAAGAGCCAGTGGTAATGACAGACGTGTCAGACGTGGTGGCGGAATCGATGCTAACGGAGTCGATGCTCATCGCGTCTCTGTTACTGCTTAAATCGGTAATTATGTGCGTTCCCAAGAGAGTTTAGGCGTAGTAAAGCTATGACTTGAGAAAATAATAATAATACTATTATTCTCTTTTTCACCTTCTCACCCTTTTTGTTAATTGTAATTAAATTTAAGAGCTAGAGTAGTTTCACCGGTTCTTGCTTGTCTAATTTTTTTACTTCTGATGAAAGCTTTCATCAATCTTCTTTATATATTTGATTTAACATTGATATAGATTGCTATAAGAGTTACTACATTTATAAATAAATAAAAAATACATTATTCTTAACCCCAAAAATATGATGTATAAATAAACACTCACCAATATAACTAAGGTTAGAACATAAAACTGAAGTAGCAACTAACAATATATGCTTATTCAGATGATAAAGGAGCTTTTCTTAGTTCAGAGGCCGAAATTGCAAGCCTGAACAAACTCAAGATCGTAGTCTACGTGTTTGGTCCAGAGCGGTCGAAACTGGTTCATAGCTATGTCTAGCCACGGCTTCATATTACCATTGAAGTGTACAACTGCAGCGTTGCGGATATCATCCATGCTAATACTCGGATTGTAACCCAACCCAAGTACATGCCACGTTTTGTCCAGCGGCTTTGTGGTCGAGTAATACGTGATCAGTCCTGGTGGTAACGTTCCCAGTTTCCATAGAGTCCTGTTCTCATTCTGCAATTACCAAAAGATGAATAAAACGTCACACAAATGCAAACACAAAAGATGAGAAAAGTTACCAAATTTTGCCAGTAGTGATACTCTTCTGTGCACTTCTCTCTTCTCCAAGCATCAAGATCAAAGAAGTTCATTCCATAAGCCCATGCACATGCTTTGGGATTAAACTTGGCTTTGATCAAAGGATGTGAGAAATTCATGTATTGAGCGTATCGATGGAACGACCCAAAACATGTCTCTACAGCTCCGTTCACTTTCCCATCCATATCTATCTCCCACAGCCCTGTCAAATCCTTCTGCACAACCACATCATCGTCCAAGAATAGTATCCTATGAAGCTTCGGATACATCTCAGGCAAATAAAACCTCAAATGATTCAATATAGACAAATACTTTGGATTCCTAAACTTCATATTCGTTGTATCCTTAGTTGCATTCTCGAGCTTATTCTCGAAATAAAACTTCTGAAGATTAGCAGATTCCAATTGCTTCAACACAGGCACATACGAAGAGTTCAAAAACGTATAGTCCTCAACTGCTTTCACTTCTACATGAGCTCCATTATACTCCTTAAGTTTAAACATAACTTGCATAGCCCCGAGATTCATCTTATCCGTCACAACGTGAAAGACATGTTTCCAAGGCTCTTTAGCATTCTTCACAGCAGAGTTCACCACCACCGATGCAGCAATCACATTATCCGAAAAGATAGCGTAATGGTAAAGATCCGGATCTTCGAGCTCCGACGGTCTAGCTTTACCTTCATCCGTATACTTCTCAGGGTGAGCAATCCTCTCTTCCATAAGCCTCATCGCAAGACAATGCAACCCTTTTGGAATCGATTTCGCAGCAATCAAACTCGAAAAAGCACCTTGCTTTTTCGCATTAGTTAACTGTTCGTTAACAGCGAAAATCGTATCTTTTAGCTTCTGTATCTTCAACTGATTATCAAATGACTCTTTAGCTTCAGCTATCACTTGTCTAGTCATTTTAATCCGTTCCTTAACTTCTTTCTCAAATTGCCTAAGCACAGATTCATCAATCGAAGCTCCATCAGAATCATACAAAGCTCGATACGTTGGTTTGTTAATCAGATCTGTGTAGTTTCTGGAAAGCTCTGCAAAGATCCTAACAAGTTTTGAATTCTCAAGCTTAAGTTTCCTCGCGTAAGAAGCATAAGCTAAAGCTAATGATCGATGATCATCAGCTTGTTTCCGGATCTGAATCAACCGTGGCTTAAGTGGATCCGATTTGATATCCAACATGGATCTCCGAATAGATCCGACTCCATTTGTATACTCAACATCCTAAAATCCAACAAAAGTTTCACAATATCATTTCAATATTACCTAAAAAAATTCGAAAATTAAACATAAATATCTTCAAATTTCAAATTACAAAATCCAATTAGCTTTGTATACGATTTGTTCTAAAATATCTGATTAGAGAACTCACGGGAAGAAGGAGATCAGGTGAATCATTGGATTCAGAAGCGAAGAAGAACGAGAGTGTGAAAAGGATTAGTGTAGCAGTGGCGATGAAAACTGTGAGTCTGATCCTAACACCGAAGCTGGTAATCGTCGGAGATCCGCCGCCGCGTAAGAGTCGGTGGTGATTTTCCATTGGCCGAACACTTAGTATATGGCACCTTACAGTTACAGATTCATTCAACTGTCTATAGCTATTATTAATTGAAGCTCTCTGTTGTACGCGGCCAAACTCAAATGATTAGCTTAGGAAAAAACACATTTTGTCGGTAACCATTTTTTCTAAAATTTAAATCTTAATTTATGTATGAAACCAGATTTTTATAAGTACTGTAATTTAATTTAATTTAATTATTTTTTCCTCTATGCTAACTATAGGCTTATGGCTGTAGTGTAGCAATATTGTAATAATAGCTTTTTTAACAAAAACACACAAAAAATAGATAATTTAATATACTACAAAGAGATAAAGACAAAAGATAGATGAACAAGAAAAGTTTTGGCCGTTAACATCTTTTAGTTTCAATTACGCTTAACTTGTGCATAGAACTTACCCAAAACCATAACTATCTCTAATAACTTTGACATATAAAGATCGAAACTATTTCTTGGAATGCTTGTTTGCATTGTAAAATCGTCCAAAGCCTTTAAAAGCCTTAGTTAGCTTCAGAAGGTTAGGCCTGGTAATTCCCATATGCATCTTTCCTCTTGATAATTTCAAAGCTTGTAAGCAACAAAGTTGTTGGTGATCAATCTCATCTTCATCTTCTATTATTACTTCCTTCTCTATGCTCTTTGTTTTCATCATCATTGACTTCTTCTTTTTATTGTTCTCATCTTCTTCGGTTTGTGTCTCGTATGTCTCCCATAACTGATCCATGCCTTGTCCAACGTCACCATTATGTCGTTCCTCGAACAGCTTGCATGCTAATGTTCTTCTCCATTCTTTTTCTTTCCTCATTGATCCAAAGCTCTCAAGCACAACATGTTCATTCTTCTTCTCTTCTCCGAAAACATCGCTCAGTTTTGGGAGATCATAGCTTTCATCATTACCTTTTCCGACAACATCAACTTTTTCACCTTTAGATTCTTCTTTTGTCGGCTTTTCTCTTTTATCGAGGACAACGTCACTTTTTAGCTTGACTTTTTGTTCGTCTTCATCTTCCTTTTCACATTTCTTTGTTTCAATCAGATCCTCAAACTTCAACGGTTGGATCTCAACTAGCTCCTCCTTACATGTCACATCGATCAAAGACTCCGACACTTTGCTCACATGGCTACAGAATTTGTCAACAAACATCATTTCATCATTATCAGACGAGCAAGCTTCAACAACCATCTTATACACTTCCAACTCTTCCAAGGACTTAAAATCAAAACCCTCATTGTTAACATCAAACTTGGGTTCCAAGACACTTCCAAGTTCACTACAAAAAGAAACAAAGAAGCTTGGTTGTTGTATTTCTAAGGGTTGAGAATCAAGACAAGTGTCATGAACATACAAAGTACTGAGTAAAGCAAGAAGCAAGAGTGTAGTGGTGACAAAGAGTGGTGAAAGAAAAGAGAGAATCTTGAAAATGTAAGGTGAGAAGAAGAGAATGTAAGAAAAATATAAAGGATGTGAAATGATGAATGAACATAAAAGATGAACATTAGAGAGAAGAAGAGAAGAGAAACTAAGCATCTTCTTATCTTCTGGAGATGATAAGGCAAATTCAGACATGTTTATGTTATGAAGAAAAGAGTAGCCAAGATTTTTATCTTTTGCTTTGGTCCGTTAAGAATGATGGTGTGAATATAAGAAAGAGATGAGAGTTAAACTTTAGAAAGCAACTTTAGAAAGTTAACTTTCTTTTTCAACCGTTGGGCCATTGTAATAACCACCACACCACCTTGACAAAAAAAAAATAGTCAGAACAATAATTACATCAACTTGTAGTGATTGTGAAAGTTTCTAAAGGGATGATCTAATCTTGAGTTCACTTATTTCTTCATATTCCAAACATGTTGTAAATTAGGGCGTATTATTAATGAAAAATGAGAGTGTTTTTGTAGGCATACTTGTTTATAAGAATTTTTTAGTTAATCAAATAAAATAATGTTACAAAACTCATAGTCTCATACAAGTCAAACAAAATAAAATCTTCTAAATCTTATGGTATAGAATTCTACAATAACCCAACTAGGGTTGGATTTTCGGGTAAACGGATCGGGTTCAGATAGAATTCATTAAAATTTGGGTATATCGAGTTTCGGAACCACCTTCGGCCGTTGGTATTAACTCTACTCATCCGAATATGGCCCTTAAACTCATCTTAGGTAAGTTAAGATTAACACATGCATAAACTAGCATAAGCCTAAATTCATGTTATGAATGTCCTACAACATGAAAGATCTTATCTAAAACACCTTCAATCACGGCGATGGTTAGTTCATACTAATAACTAGCGAAAGAGACTCTTAGTGGTTGCATATGGGAAAAAAATACATTATGAGTACTCAAGTGAAGTTCATTATTAGCTCTTTTGTCTCTTCACTTTTGCTTTTTTTTTTTTACTGCTTCTATAGACCCATAATGCTTCTTCTTTCAATCGCTTTTGTCCTTAAAGATTACTTTTTACTTAGTCGAGAGGTATCTTGAGAAGACTTGGTTCCAACTTTGCTTTATATATCTCTCTCTCTCCAATTATTCACTTGGGATCACAATTTGGTAAAAGCAAAAATAGTTAAGAGAAAGGGTGAGTGAAACTAAAGCAAGCAATATTGGAGGATCCCATGGTCTCAATAAGACAGTACTACATTGTGGACCAACTTTGTATTTTTGAAACATTAAG
Organism: Leavenworthia alabamica; assembly: GCA_000411055.1. Classification (NCBI taxonomy): domain Eukaryota; kingdom Viridiplantae; phylum Streptophyta; class Magnoliopsida; order Brassicales; family Brassicaceae; genus Leavenworthia; species Leavenworthia alabamica. The sequence goes on from KE157363.1 coordinate 111,439, forward strand.
GGAACAAAATGAAATCTAAAATATTTGCCAGGCTCATTTCTTAATTAAATAAGAGTTAGGATCTGGTTCTGGTCCTTCTGGATTAAATCGGGTCCGGTTCAAGATTAGATCATAGGGTTCGAGTTCGGATTTAATTTCGGGTTTGGATCAAATAGCGTTGAAATTGAACTCAGTTTCGAGATGCACACTCTCCCAAGTTCCCTAGCTTAAAAAATGGCGTCGTCTGGTGATCGAGAAGTCCCAAAACGAACAAATCAGTCATTATCTCCGCCGACGCCGATTGTGCAGTCCAATCAAACTCCGACGAAGCGTGTTTTGATCACTTCTCTTTTCGCAGGTTTCACATTTCTGTCACTGCTTCTTATTCTTCCAAAGGTTTATTGTTAGATTGTGACCTCTTCTTCGAATAGAATCGCTATATTAGGTTACCAGCTATATACTGTGTTTCTGAGTACTCCTTTAAAACCATTTGAGATTTTGGTTTATGTTCTAAATAGAACCAAGGAGATTGTGGTTCTTGTACCAGTTACTATAAGAAGTTCGATTTCTAGGTTTTACAAGAAGAATCCATAACTTTGATCTGAATTTTTTGTACAAAGTTGTGTATAAAGTGAATTCACCAGTTCTAAAGCTCTCTTATGAAGATCTAAGCCTTTGGTTTTGGCTTGAGTTGAGTATTCTATAGCTTTGGTATTGGGGATCATAGCTTTAAGATATAAAGCAAGTAATTGCTTATAAAGACAATGAACTTGAGCTTGGCTTTGACTATTCTATTGCTTACTTATTGTTGATAATAAGCACTTGTTGTCATGTTGCAGGAGTTATTGGAGGAGGAGCTGGCTTAGTGTCGAAACACCGGAAGGCTCATCCCAATATTCCCAGTATTTACGCTACTAATTTCGCTATTGTCGCTGGTTGCTATTGCGGTACATTTTTCTTCTTTGCAATAATCACAACTTAGAGTGTGTCTGGTCTTTCCCATTTGTGTTAACTGAGTTGTTTATTGTGTGATTCTTGCAATCTTTTAGGAGCTCGTGAATTTGTGAGAATAACTCGAAGATCAGAACACGATGATTTAATGAACTCAGTTGTTGGAGGGCTTTTCAGTGGTGCTTTACTTGGACGATTTCAAGGTTCGTTATCTTCAATATGTCAAGCATTAGTATCTATTCTGCTGAAGATTTAGCTATCTTAATATTATTAAGTAGTCTGATCATGAGAGTATATGTTATTTACAATAAGAACACTCATAATGACTCTCCGGTCTGAATCAATTCGAATGAATCTTTAGGTTATTAAGTTTGGAACTAAGATGTTATCAGTGTTTCACAGGAGGTCCTCAAGGTGCATTAAGGTACTCTATAGTTTTTGCTGCTATGGGAACAGTATGTGATTATACTTTACTTAGAGCAAAACCAATGTTAGAGAGGTTCCGTAATAAAGATTCACTTAAGTTACCTGAATGGTTTCCCATTCAAATTCTCGACGAAGAAGCCTTAGCAAAGAAGAAAGCTCAAGAACAGAAGATATTCCCAGAAAGAGTCCTTGGCAGATTGAATAAAGAAGAGTCTTAACAACTTGGTAATATTTCGTTTTTTAGAAATCTGAAGTTAGCATTTTTGTTTTATGGGTTTGGTGAGTTGTGAAAGCAACTTAAAAGCGTTTTAGATGAGACTTGAAGATGACAAGTTTTGTATTGTTGACAAAACTTACCAATACCATTAGCGTATAGATATTATTATTAGTGGTTGATTATGGACATACCTAAAATATATTCTAATTCTAATATATGATATGACAGAAGACTTATGACAACTACTGAAGCATAATTATTGGCATAAACTTCTGCCAAATTGATGTGAATGTAATTTATTGGCTGAATTTGCAAAATTATTCGCTTAAAATTGTTGAAATAACGTATCTTGATTTGATTAGTCTAAACATAATTAAGAATTTTAATGTTTTTGTTCACGACATCCAATCTTTTTCTCCAAAAATATTTTTTTCCATCTCGATTTATAAAATGTTTTGGTTGAAATTTTTTTTTAATAAAAACGACATTTAGATATGAAACAATTTAGTCATAAAAAATTTTGAGAAAATGAAACGAATGGAAATTTCGTGTAAATTGTAGAACAAATTATGGGTTTTATATACTATATTTGATATTCAATCCACAAATTAAAATTTTACTTTTCGATACTTTAAAAAATCGTGTGATATAGATTGAATGTTTGGACATAGTTGGTGTAGAGTGGTTTAGACAATTAGAAGGTATATAATAAATTTCCAAATTATTTTATGACTATACTGTGACTTAGTAATGCCTAATCAAACCAAAAAAATCTCAACTACACATGTGGAGAAGAAAAAGTCTATTCAAAATCAAAATTGACAAATCACAAGTCACGTGATTAAACCCAAAGAAGACACGTGCTCTCTACTAACAACAAAACAAATCACACAACACAATGACGTATACGATGGTAAAATCGTAATTTACCACTCTACCAAGTGGCAAATAGAAAACTCAATTGTTATTTGTTGTGTTTCTTCTTCAACCTCGGACCCATCGGAGAAGTCACTAGACAGATTCAAAATCTCAAAACCTTCTCGTTTCTCTCTTCTTCTTCTTTCACATTTTTCTGATCTGAAGAGATGTTGAAGCTTTCGTGTAATGTAACTGACCAGTTACAAAGCTTATTCATCTTCTCACATTCTCATCGATCTGATTTATTGAATTTAACATCTCGACGAAGAATCGTCTCTTGTTCTCCTCCGAAGATGAATTTGAATCCTATAAAGGCGATTGTATCATCTGATCAAGGAAGCATGATTAAAACTAAACAAGGTTTAGCGGATCAGCTCCGATTAGGTAGCTTGACAGAGGATGGTTTATCATATAAAGAGAAGTATATTATTAGATCTTATGAAGTCGGAAGTAACAAAACCGCTACTGTTGAAACAGTTGCTAATCTTTTACAGGTCAGATTTTGTTCATTACTATGGTTGATTAATTTTATAGACAAGAACTAGTTTGGTTTGGTTTGGTCTGATGATGAGTTATGTAATGATATATAGGAAGTGGGATGTAATCATGCACAAAGTGTTGGGTTTTCAACAGATGGATTTGCAACAACAACAACTATGAGAAAATTACATCTTATTTGGGTTACTGCAAGAATGCATATTGAGATTTACAAATACCCAGCTTGGTAAAACTTTTATATATATATATTTTTATTAAATTTTGAATCTTTTTTGAAGTTTATTTGTTTTGGTTTTAAAGGGGTGATGTGGTTGAGATAGAGACATGGTGTCAAAGTGAAGGAAGGATTGGAACTAGACGTGATTGGATTCTTAAGGATTGTGCTACTGGTGAAGTCACTGGTCGTGCTACAAGGTATAGAAATCATAGTTTTGTTTTGTTATAATAAAAGTAACTTGGATTTATGGGTGTTGTGTTGTATGTGTTTAGTAAGTGGGTGATGATGAACCAAGATACAAGACGGCTACAGAAAGTTTCTGATGATGTTCGAGATGAGTACTTGGTCTTCTGTCCTAAAGAACCAAGGTTAAAATGACCACTTTTTGTTTTGTCGATTAAAACTATAGCCATGAATGCTTACTAGTTTGTGTTATTTATGTTGTAGATTAGCATTCCCAGAGGAGAACAACAGAAGCTTGAAGAAAATCCCGAAACTCGAAGATCCAGCTCAGTATTCAATGGTTGGGCTTAAGGTAAAAAAAAGCAATAGAGTTTGTAGGAATCTTTCTCATTCTTTAGGGTTCAACGTTCCTTAAAAGACTTTTGTAATTATGCAGCCTAGACGAGCTGATCTTGATATGAACCAGCATGTCAATAATGTCACTTATATTGGATGGGTTCTTGAGGTGAGTCACCAAGTTTACCAATTTTGTTCAAGTATGAACTTTAGTAATCTTATAATGATCTTGTTTCCTTGTAATGACAGAGCATACCTCAAGAAATTGTAGACACACATGAACTTCAGGTTATAACACTTGATTACAGAAGAGAATGTCAACAAGACGATGTTGTTGATTCACTTACCACCTCAGAGATTGGTGGAACCAATGGCTCTGCTACATCAGTGCCACAAGATAGCCAGTTCTTACATCTCCTAAGGTTGTCTGGTGATGGTCAAGAGATTAACCGCGGAACAACCCTCTGGAGAAAGAAGCCATCAAGATAAAACAAAAATCTCTTAATAAGCCATTTTGTTCTCAAGTTTCTTTCATCTCAATTCACTTGATGAGTCTAAGCAGTTCTCAGTTTCTTTCTTCTTTTAAATTTGGATTTAGACTAGAAGGAGTTTGATTATTTGGTGTAGTCTTTGTTGAACTTACTTATGTTTTGTACAAATTTTGTTGATTTAAACCAAAATCATTTGTCTTTGGTCTTTTCTTGTGCTTGCTTGTCTTGTAATCCTCACAAAATTGTTCTATTTGTTGTTTGATTAAACAAAGTGAGATTAAACTGAGTCCAAACTCTTATGTTAGAGCTTCTCAGTTAATCTAATCATGAAAGAGTTTACCACAGAAGCATCTAATACAATCCAAGAAGACTCAAATAGCTCATGAAAGTAATCAACACTACTTTCTTCAGCTGCTTTTCTAAATGCATTACCAAAACCATTTCCTCTAACTGCTCCAAGCCTTGGTTTCCCACAAACTCCAACAACAAGTATCTTCTCATGTTCTTGAGATTTACAAGCACATAGCATTGGTTTCAATCTAGCTCCTTTCTCTCTTAAAGCATCCATTAAAAAGTAACAAAACTTTGTTAATGCTTGTTGATATCCTAAGTACTTAGCATCTATTGAATCTTCAATCTTTACCCATCTGAATTTTCTACATCATCATCTTCATCAACATCTTCTTCTTCTTCATCTTCACCTCCTTGTAAATGCAACTGAAAGCTCTCGTTAGCCAATTTCAACACATGGAAATCATAAGCTAGATCTGCTTGTATCTCATCATCATCAGTATGAAGAACAATAACTTGATCATTCTGATCACTTAGATTATGTAAATGACTATCTACAACAAAGACACGAGCCACAGGACCAAGCTTCAACAAAAACTTCAAATCACGATGACAACCCCAATTAATCAATAGAATAGTCGCAGGACTTTCATATGAAGATCAACAAAGCTCAGGTCCAGCGTATTTATGGATCTCCAAAAACGACGATACAGGAAAACATGAATACTGAATCGAATCTTATTCAAGGATATGAGTTATAACCTTAAGAGCACAGACTGAATCAACATCAGATGTACAAGGAAAAATCAAAAGTGGATTCTGAGAAGACAATGAAGTAGCTGATTCACGAAGCTTCTCATAGAATGATTCTACTTTATTGATTCTCACCATATCTGTGAAATTAGATTATAGATCTCAAGAGGATTTGAAAATTCCTCCAATAAGAACCCTAATGTATTTGTTTTTTTTTTTAATTTGTGTAAGTTGAGATTCAAATTTTTCGAAAGATTATTTGATCGAGCGCCAAATTTTGACATGGGCGCTGAATATGAAATTGAGACAATAAAAGAAAGAATCATATGTAAGTGAATCTCAGGAGGTGCTGAATTTTTATTTGGGCTCAATTTGGGTTCGGCCCAACTAACTATGCCAGTCTAAGTCCAAAGTCTAAACCAATCAATCTCATTTTTGTCCGAACCGAACTTGACCATCCGCCATTGAAGCTTCAATGTCAAATCAAACCGGTTAACCAAATTGGTCAGGATGTACCAGGATGTATATAATGTGTGTAATTTGCAAACCGGTCCAAAACTGGAATATGACTCATAAAAAAAAACACCAAAAGTATTATGAAAGGTTACAAAAGAAATATAAATACAAAACTATACTATAAAAACTTATGCAAGTGGGACTGATGCCTTATTTCATCTAAAAGAAGAAGCTCCAACGATCATTAAAATAGTACACACATAATATATATCTCCATATATTTATATATACAAATCTTCCTTAAACGTTTCATTTTCCTCCAAAGCCAAAGCAGCAACACTAGAGAAAGCCAAAAACAATGTTGAAAGAGTAATTGAGATAAAAGCATTTGAAAATATGAGGCTTACTGTTTTAGTGTTTGAAGGGTGGTCGTTTGGGTGAGTAGGTGTTCTTGAAGATCCACCCACATTTACACCAGAACTCCTCTCTTCCCTCACTTTGTTGAAGATGTGTGTGTATCCATCAGCTGATGCCGGGTTATTCTCGTCCCAGTCTCCGAATTTTGGAACCACCGTGACTTTTTCCGGCTATAAAATGAGCATTATATAAGCTTCCTTCAACCAAGAAACTAATGAGTTCAAAAATCAAGATTCTTACACTATCATCAGCTTTAAGGTTTCCTCTATGCTTGGATCTTCCAGTACCATCATATGAATTCTTATGCAATGGTGATTTATTATCGTAACTATTGTTTTGAGAAACCTTTCCTTGTCTTTTGTTAACAGCTTCATTTGAAGTGCCACCAAACTGCTTCAACTCACTCTCTTCTCTACTTCTCATATGATCACGAGATCTTCTAACCGGATCAACTTGTTCAGGTTTGGTTCTTGAAGGAGGAGGAGGAGGAGCTTGAGATTGTGAATCCGAGTTATACTCGGGATCATTAGGGTTAGTTATTTTGGTACCAGGAGCTCGAACTTTACGAGCTTTGTCAAAGTAAGCTGTGTAAGGAACATTCTCTTCACCTTCCCAGTTTCCAAACTTTGGTACATTAGAACGCTGTTACAACCACAATGATACCAAGTTCAATTCAATAGACAAAAACCAAGATAGCAACAACAATAAAGACATGATCTTTGCAAATTTTATAGTCAATAAGAATCTAAAAAACATTGATTTATCAGTTTTCATTTAAAGCAATGTTGTATAGCCCAGAGTGATAACAATTCAAATAAGTTCCACAAAACTTTCAATAGCTTTGAGATAAGAAACATCAAAGACCAAAGATATCAACAACAACAAGATATGATATTTTGGAAATGTTGTTATCTAATCAAAATTGAAACTTTTTTCATAAAAATGGAAACTTTCATATACCCTTTTCTAATCTAACCAATCAGAATCAGAAATTTGAATAATAATAACAATACAATCCATATATGCAAATAGATAAGACTCATTTTCTTCAAGACCTCACAGATTCTTAAAAAAAAAGTAGAAAATGAGAAAGTGAGATAGTTCTCTAAATCTAGAGAAGGTAAGAAAGAAAACACTTACTGCCATGGAAGAATCTGAGAGAGAGAGAGAGAGATTGTGAATTGAAGTTTTGGGTATTGAGAGAAAGAGATGTGAGAAGGAGAAGAGACCAAGAAGTTTTATCAAAAGAGTTGACTAGTGATGCTTGTATTGTTTGACCCTTCTTCTCCTCTTTCTTCTATTAATTTAATTAATATAATATATAATTTCTGTTATTTACTTTTTTGTGAAAGACACTAAAACGCCGTTACCGTTAAAGGCGGCTTTATTTGGTGAGTACATGTTATAATGTTTCCCTATTAATGATGTAATAAATAGTTTTGTCTTTAGAGATTATTATTAGGTGCCTTTTGGTGATATCTTCTTCTGTTCATAAGCCTGTGGCTGTGGCTCTCACAAATTAAATGATAACTTTATTATCTCATAAATTACACTTTAATGTTAACAATCATTTTATTTTTAAAATACTGTTAGAATTTGTTTAATCTCTTACATTTTAATGGAATTATGAGAAAAATGATATAATTTCTTCCAAAAAGTGATATAATATTTCTTCTGAAATTATTTTTTTAAAATAAATTAAAATACTACAACCGTTACACTTAACTTTTGATATAACCACCAAAAAAAAAAATTTGTTAACATGAGTATTATTAATTATAAAAAAAGTGGAGAGGAGACGACTTTTGATATAGCAAAGTCAATGATACCTCTTTATACCAAAAATACCCTTTTGAAAATTTAGGTATCTTTTTTTTGGAAGAACAAACAACATGTCTCGTGGCATCTTCATACTTTGTTTGTTTTCTTCAACTACCTATTATTTAACCAATAGAAACTAGTTGTTCACTATTTTAAAATTATTTAAGTACACAAATTAAAGGTGTGTTCACATAAATTAATGTGTGGTTGTTATATAGATGATTGATTATTCAACACGTTCAGTACATATACACACGTGTTGTCTAGTCCACACAAGTCTTTCACAAATCACATGGGTAATGGATTGAGATCTACCCATATTTATGGGCTCTTTAATCTCTAACTAGTTTTGTTCAGTTCGAGATTTTGGTTTTGTAATAAAACCGAACCAAATCACTACCAAACCATACTGAGCAACATTAGGAAAAAGAACCTATCAAAATGTTTTGGTTTGTAATTCATAATTCGGTTCGGTTCGGTTTATTTTTAGATTTTGAAATCAAACCTAATTTCAAATTATAAATCAAAACAGTTCTTTTATCTGATGTTGTTCGATTTGGTTTATTTTTTTATAATCATAAAATTTGAAATAAATTTTTTCTATCAATTTAGGTGATCTTTTTTGGCAGATGTCAAAATCGATTATATTTTTTATAAATTTTTATCGTAATTTTAAATTTAGAATCGTCATTTTTTGTATAGTCGAATTTTTATTTTATAAAGTTAATTTTATCCTATATACGTAGTTTTAGTGAAGAGACTCCTAAAAATTAATTTAATTTTTATTTTTAAATATGGATTTGCATTTGATTTTTTACCATATATCAATAACTCTTAAACAATATTTTTTTTTCCAGGCCCTTAATCAGTTTATAGTCTTGTTTATTGTTACGATGGTATAACAACGACACACGTATATTAAATCATTGATCTTATACAAATCATCATGCATACATAATATTGTTTCTTGTGATATAATAACATAAGATTATAATTTCATCAACATTCTCTAGGACGAATTTGACTATTTGAACAATAATCAAAGTTCATGAACTTGTTCCTGACATACTCATAAACTATTTGTTCGTTACTGTTTAATCTTTGATAATTGCCAACATTCCACCAGTAGTTAGATGATTCACAAGCAGCAATATTGTAACTAGGATCATCTATGTAGCATCCTGATACAGAGAAGTCTCGGAAATGAGCAATAAAAGGTGAATATGAATAGTTAATCTTGGTTCGACCACCATCAGTTGCCCAAGCGTCACCGTTCCATAGACTAGCCTCCACTTGCATTGGTTTTGATGGATAGTTTATGCCATTTTGGTTTTTGTATACTCTTATTGGGATGTTGTCCACATAATACCTATCAGTTATCATCATCATTTCATAATTAATGTTATCTATATATATATATATATATATATATATTTGAATTAAATTATATCTTTGCATGAAATGAATGGTTTTAAAGAACGTACACAATTTGGTAAGGGTTCCAAAGAATCCGATAAGTGTGGAAATCTTTGGTTGGATCGAACCAAAGATAAAACCTCTGTTCTCTGTTTCCTTGTCCATTCACAAACAGATTTGTCTGTAACGTAACTGGTCTTCCGTCATTGTTCCCTAGAAACTCAAAGTCAATCTCGTCGTGATTACCACCTTTTGAAGTCAACTGTATATTTATTTACATATAATGATAATTAGTCAACGCATGTATGCATAAATATATATGTAAATAATGAAGAATACAAACGTAAAAAGCAGTGACGACTCCGGCAGTATTTCCTCCGGGCACTTTGATACTCATTTCGAAAAGACCTGATCCGTAGCTGTCCTTTGATTCGAACCCAGCACCTGTTTACATTTATAAGCCATGCTAGTATAAATATTATGCCTTAGCCTAAACACATGCTAATATTTTTTGAGACTAAATAAATTAACAAAATATTTTTGAATGAATTAAGAAATCCTTCAAAACAGTGGAACTTAGTTTATAGGTTTTAACTACATGTTGAATTATATTAATTGTCAAAGCATTTGGATGATACAAACCTGAATATTGATCCATGTAGAGATCAATTTCTTGACCAGATTGGAGTGATGAAACATGATTTTGTCCCCACTTAACTATATAATTCTGACCAAAACTAACATATTTTTGGTCTTCTATTCCTTTGTGAACCCTAGCATCAACCCCTATGATCCATAAAGCTACTACAAAAACACCAAAGATTCTCATATATTCCATTTTGATATAAATTTTCATTTGGTAAGAGGATATATATATATATATAGCTAGTGTTTCATGCAGAAGTTGAAAGCGTGAAAGATATGAAGGAGACAAATAGATTAGAGTTACATCAAATTCTCTATACATCTCCTACACGCCATTCTTATATTATCCCATGCTCTCGGTCATGCATCACCATTTTTATAATAAAAACAAATATTCTCTTTGTTTTTTGAATTTGAATGGTTTTTTTCTTTGTTTTTTTTTTTCAATTTCTGTTAATTTGGTGTATTGTTTCTTTGAACGATCACTTTAGTCACCTAGTGGCTTAAGCCACTTTCATTTCTACTTCATAATAAGCGCGCCTCTATAGTCTACAGTAACACTAACTCGAGTGTAAAAGGCTGAAAAGCTAAAAAAGTTCCAAAAAAGTGTAAGATCAATGGCGTTTACACATCTATTCTCTTTCAATGAAGTAAATTGAAAAGTTTTGAAATTTATAAATTAAGCTGGTAACTGTAGCTTCTTGTTGTTCTTCCAGCTACAAACATAAAACCAGATAAAACAGTCAAATTCAGATATTAAAATTATGAAAAAATTTAAGTTAGGTAATTGTTGTACTACCTTAGGAAATAATAATAGAAGAAGTCGGCATAGAGCAACGTTTGAATAGTCCCAGCAATCCATGCTACATCAACATAATCCAACATTTTCACAATGTCATATTACGAATAGTAATCAAAACAATCAATGTGAACCAACATGCTTCGTGTGGCAAAGAGCCTAATCGAGCAAGGAAAAGGGCTATAACTAATCCAATAACGAGTAATACAAACAGATGCTCTCATAGTCATAGGCTTAAGTGTGCTGCATGTAAAATGGCTAACAAAGGTTGAGTGAGCAAGAGACAAAGAGAGAGGATCATACTTATCCAGTGAACGAAGTGTGGCTCAGTGAAGTAACGGTAGATCCAGTTGATGATGTACAATCCACGGTATCCCCTGCCAGAAGAGTACATTTTCATTGGTATAGCAATCCAATTATGAAACTCAGAAGCTAACTAAACTACCTAAAGTTTGGCATGAGAACAGTCAATGATGTTATTCAAGAAAAGACAACACAGTATTTATTCACAGCACATTAGTTAAAACAAAAGAAGCTCAGGGGAATGAAGAAACAACAATACGTTTTCAAATCAAGGGAAGTTATGAAACAAGATCATACATACCCAAGGAGAAATATGTATTGGCCGGTTAAGTTGTCAATATTTCTAGTCCTTTGAAGCAAAACAAGCTGAGGTAATATAGCAACAGCCTCCAAGTACAATGAAAATGTCCACAGTACCTGATATTGTAAAAAAACTAAGCCTATCACAACAAAACAGTTAAAGACTTATTGGGAAAACAAATAGCAGATAAAACAAACCTCGAGAAAGGTAAACTTTTCATGAATCACAAGAGCTAAGAGTAGGCATGGAAGCAGAAGAAACCAATGGCGAAACGTATCTTGATCTCTATCATAAGTCCTATGAACAGTCTTATGATACCTCATGTACCACACAATTGAAAAGGAACTTCCTAAGAATACTAACTTCATAATGGTATTATAGATAGACACGAAACTCGTGAAAATATCCAAATATCGCGCAGCAAAAACAATCACATAGAGTTCTTGAGTCTTCAATGACACACCTGACCAAAACAATTTGAAAAATTCTCATTGTTCAACCTCAATTTACGTTAGATCCAATTCATAAAACTCGGATTAAATCAGTCATTTATACAATTGACCTAACAACGATTTGAAATTACCAAATCATATTGAGTGAGAATCATAGGTCAACGAAGTGAATCAAACAAGAAGATCGAGAGATCGACTAAACTAATCGTAATCTGATACAATGGCACACCAAATTGGTAGAACATGTAAACATACCAGCACAGGATTTGATGGTGTGGATCTTGAGAAGCAAGACCAGAACACTGGCCAGGTGAGTCATATCAGCAGTTAATCTGAATATGTTCATCTTCTCGTTTGGTTATAAATCTAATCGTCTCCTTCGTTTTCTCGAAATGAAAAAATAAAAGTCGCTAGGGTTCTCGATGAAGCTCCTTCCTTACTTCGTTCCTTCTCTTCTTCTACACCACACTATGACGGTTCCTGTGATAGATCTCTGATCTCTTTTACTGGCTTTTTCACAAATTACTCATTCCTGTGACGAAAATAAAAAAAAGCTAAGAAAATAAAGATCATTTTGACAAAAAGAAGCAATAAGATTAAAGGCCCATGACTTCTCGTTTGTGGGCTTAATTTGGGGTTTTCCACGTCGACCCGGCCCATTACATATTTTTTTGGTTAGCATAGCGGGTTCGATGTAAAATCGGTGGGTATGCATTATGCGCATTAACCGAATATAAAGTTAAGTATTAGTAACTATTGTGTCGGTTCATTTGACCGAAACAATTTACGTATTGAAAAATTTAATTACATTATGAAAATTCACCTAAATTTTATTTAAATATAAATATTTTTTTATATAATTTTTTGAATATTAAATAATCACAAAATTTAAACGAATATTAAATAAATTATCTAAATAAGAAGAACTTGAACGGAATCGGTTCGAAACCGGATGCGTAATCCTAAATGAAAAGATAGGTAGAATTAGTTAAACAGTAAAGCTCTTAGTTAGGTGAGTGTCGTTAAACCATAAGTGTAGTCGGAAGATAGTTCATGTCTAGTCTTGACCACTAATTATTCTCGTCCAAACACATCAGTCAGATGTTAACTAAATTAAGAATTTATGGTACAACCATCACTTTTGTTTGTCTATGCCGACTGCTTCATTTTTATTCTTGGAATGACATATTTTACATGTAAAGGTAGATGGGTTTGGTAAAGTACAACTTATTAGTTATCACAGTTTATTTTTAAATAATATACATATATATTAAAACAGAACTGTGTGTTTTTAAGTTGTGTATTCAAACATTTTCCTTATTTCTTCAAAGAAACTAACTTATAGTTTATGTTCGAGCTGTTGACCGCATATTATATGATATCACTATCCGCAAAAATATCGATGTTGTCCAAATGAATTTAAAGATTATTTCTTAAGCCAAAGCAAACATCAAATCTAGTAGAAATTGCAAATACTTGGTTTGCCAAATAATCCATGAAAAAAGGATTCCATGGAGCTTAAAAGATAAAATCATTTATACAATCTTCAATATTCGACGACAACATACTATAACAACGTTGAATAATGATAAATAAAAGATAAAACTAAAAAAGATCAAGAATATCTAAAATGCAAGTGTTACAGAGAGGACAATCTCCTCTTTGAACCCAAAGCTCTCTTGAACACACTCTACAAAACGTATGACCACATGGAATAAACGCCGCTCCTTTACTTCTTACCATACACACACAACAACTTATCTCCGCCGCTGCTCCTCCGTCGTCATTTACTCTTCCTTCCTCCTCTCCAACACTTACTAAACTCATTTGCCCTTCATTCTCCTCCAACAATTCCATCAACGACACCCTTGCCGGTATTATTTCCATCACTGGCGCCGGTGTGTCCTCTTCTCTGGCCGATAAAGCTCTCTCCTCAGCCAATACTGCTCCTAACCGGACTCTTCCCTCCGCCGGAGAAGTTTCCTCCGTGGCGTTTTCTGTGGTGGAAAGGAGAAAACCGAGTTGGTGACGGTTTTCGTTATCCTGGTTAAGGATAGGCGTATTCATACTAAATTGGTGACGGTTATCGTTATCCCGGTTAAGGATAGGTGTATTTAAACTCGGGATATGATTAGACGAGATCCAAACAGTAGCGTTACGTTTAAGACGAAGCTTTTGACGGAGAGTTTTCCAAGTGGTTTTAACGTGAGGATTATGGTCGTTGTTGTGTCGGTGGTCTCTTTGCATTATATCAACAAGTGTACGGTTTGATTGGTTTCTCGATGGTGGCAGTGGCGAGGTTCCGTTTTTGTCGGCCATTAGAATAGCTTCTAGAGTTAGTCCGGTCAATGAGCTCCGGCTAGTCTCCACCGTTGACATACGATCTAATAACGTCACTCTTTGCCTATCTCCACTGTCCATTTGAATCATCTTTTACAGATTCAGAGCTCAAATCCCTTCAAGAATGAGAGAATGTTAACTGAAAAATTTTAAATAAATTGTAATTTAAACTTTGATTTTGTTGGGATTAAGGAATCACTTTCAGCCTCTCTATAAACTTAAATTTTCCCGAGGAAAATAAAAGAAATATGAAGAGAAAATAACCTTTTTATCTCAAAGAAAACAATGGTTTCCCGATAAAATTTCAGAGGTTCTTTCAGCGAAGAGATGAACACACCTTCGTCTTCACGTTTGCAGGAGAATCCAATAACCAAGAACAGATCTGTAGTGAATAGAATATACTTTAAATTTATTAGATTCTGACAAAACAGAGAAACAGATAACTTTCAATTCCTCATTAAATAAATGTCAGACAATAATCATACTATTTCTCAGAAGAATAAATATACATAGATTTGTTTACATATTATGATGGATATAATCAGAGCTCTTGAACACTTTCATTATGCTCTTTCTCTTTATATGGAAGAAGGAGATTAAATAAAATAAGAAAAGTGTGTGCTATCATGATTGGTGGTAACGGGTAAGCGTTATTTACAGCATTAGGTTATAAATTTACATATTTACCCATGCATTTATGTGTCTTTATTGATCAGTCTTACTGACTTTTGTCAGTTTTTGTTACTTTTTTATTGTGTGGGGGATAATGAGATAATTTGCAAAGCTTGGCTTACAACAAAACGACGGAGTCATTAGTTTGTCTGCAAGTTTCTTCAAGTGTCTCAATAGTATTTGTAAATTATAATCATAAGTAAAATTACACCAACAGTGTAAAAACATTTATATATGTGCCAAATATACCTATTATTTTTTATTTTTTTTACTAAAATAACATTACAATCGTTATGGTTAAAAAAGAGAGTAAAACTCCGGTATTTTTCTACCCTGGTAGATAAACACAACTTTTACTAAACAATTGTGTAAGCTCTCTCCCTCTTCAATTTCACCATCTGATCTAAAATAAAACATTAAATGATTAGAAGTTTCCAAATGAACAAAATTTATAATATATACATATGACAAGATATGAATATAATGTAGTGATGTCTCTCACCTGTAATATGGTTTGAGGTTGAAATAGAAGAAGCTATACAAACTTTAGATTATGATATTTCTTATTATTATTCTGCAGATCAAGTTTCAGCTGGGAAGTTTCTGCAGCGTCTTGGCCAGCAAGAACGCATTCCCTGCTGCATTTATCAAAGAATAAGAATGTTTATCAGAGATTATTCACATTGTAAGAAAAACTAATAAGTCCTTTACCATTGAACTGCTCTCCTTCAAGCTCTCAAAAGACTCAGATAGTTCAATTTGTTTTGACGCTGTTAAAAAGAGCGCCTGTCACAAAGATTCAGTTCTTAACTTAAGTCTAATCAATGTATATAGATATCTTGAAACATGTGTTTATTTACCTTCTTTGTCTTCTGTAGATCTTGTTCAATGGATTTGATGCGGTCTAATGAATCAAGAAGTATATCTTCTTTCTCCTGAGGAATGTTTGTGGGTTTATCACACAAAACTGTGACCATGCTCTCCAGATTCTGTAACCTAAGCCAACATGGATGAAGAGACTCTCTTCCTCCTTGAACCTGAGGGACCAAAACCGGTCTTAACTGCTGCTGCTCTGGTTCCTTATTTACAATTCTTCCCAAGATTCTGAACATGAGACATATACACGCAACAAGTTGGAAGATAAAACGAGGCAACAAATTTGCAACTCTCTGAAGAGAGTTTGAAGAATTCCTCTCTAAAGTCAGATTACTCCGTAATTGATCTGCATAAAAGTGTTCATCTTAGAATAGATCATACCATGAAAACACAAGAGTAGCTTTCACCTACTTGTTGAATCAGAGTGTTCCATTCTTCTAATACCAACTGCTTCAACTTGATTACTCAGCTGAACAAGATTGTCCTGCAAACATTTGACATCATTAGACCATGAAGAAACAGATGAGCACCTTGCTAATGTATAAACTAACATGTTCAGGATTCGAATCCCTCTCTCGAACTTGTCCTCTATCAGGTGATGATGATATTTCTGTGCTCACATGCCGCTGCTGCAAGAAATGAGAAGGTGATCTTAATACATAAAGTAACAAAAAAGCCGCTCGCTTTAACAAGTTTGTTACAATTAATACTCACCCCTAAGTTAAATAATTTAGCTACTTCTCCATTCTCCTGAAGCCCTATTGCATTTGTTTTGTATGTTGCATCTCTCGAACGCACTAGCTACAAGTATGATATGAAACAGAGATTTTATCATCTAATGCTTTTCAATAGATACTAGTAAAGTGGAGCTGTAAAGGATCAATACTTTCATAATCTCAGGATCCTTCCAAGGACCCTTGTTGAATCGCATACATCCACCCTCTTTTGCACATGAACAACTTCCTCCAAGAAAATCAGGAAGCTCACTGCGTAAAGAAAAAACAATATCAGTCTCCAAACAGTTAAGCAAAACTGATAAAAGTAAAAATTCCTACCTTGGATCTATAATCTCAAGAAGGTGACTGCGAAATTTGTTTCCCAAAACCTATACACAATAGCCAATGTAAATCAATGGAACACCTCAAAAGACCTGTATATATATGTGTGTGGAAGATGTAATACATGTATCTTAGAAGTAGTTTTAGGATCAAGAAAGCTTTTCACTGTGTTCCAAACTAGCTTGAATCCATTTCCCGCATTAATAATGTACATCTGATTCAGTGTCTGTCTTCAATGAACCAAAACATATGTTAATAATGGTCATTCAAGTTTCAATGATGAAAAAGCTTACACACCCACCTCAGGATAGTTGTCACCATCAATTTTCTGCATACGCATTACAAGATCTTGAGCTAATTTTCTAAAGGTCATCCAGCTCTGCATCATCATCAACATAAGCATTGTAAGAACTCAGTATATGACGAAATTTCGGTATCAAAAGATACTAACCACTCCATGCACATCTACTATGGTTGTCGATGAATTAATATGTCTCTTTGCTGCGATAGAACAAGCTGGAAACTTCTCAGAAAAAGTCTTTTCAAAACCTTGAACATGATATCTCAGGAACCTCTCTAATGTAGTAACCTTCATTAACTTGCTAGGATCAATTTTACCAAGCCTTTCAATGTAAACAGGCCTTCCCTCTCTATCTACACCATGATAACCATGTGGATAATATTGTTGTACTTGTTCATATTCATCATAAACAAAATCCTGTAAGATCCAAGTCAATGCCAGTGAAGAAAACATCAAAAACCCATGTCAAAAGATTCTTATCAAAACATTAATCTAATCTTTACCTGCAATATAGTATCAACTCCATATTCTTTCCTCCATTTTAACATTTCTTCCCACATCTGAATTGCTTTCTCAACATCAAATCTCCTTGCCTTCAAGAATCTATAAACAAGCAAAAATCTATAAACAACAAAAATCTAGATAGATTACTACTGATTCTAACATAGTATTTGCCTATTACCTTAACATAGTATGATAATCATCGTGTCGAGGTGGAAGCAAATCAAGAGAAACTAAAGCTTGTCTGAACACAATCACAGCCTTTTCTTCTTCTTCATCTCTAATATCTTCAATCATAAATGGTGCATATTGATCAGATACACGCTTCCCTCGTTTCCTTAAACTATGTGTTAATTTAGTTGAAGCGTTAAGAGCTTTCTTCTTTAATGATCTAGAACGAACTCTTGGAATCTTTTCATCTTCTGAAACATCAATGTCTTTACTCTTTCCTTTATCCGTTTCTGAAACCGAAAATATCTCACCTAATGCTAAAATCAACACAAATCAAAATAGATTTGATCAGATAGATACTTAACAACAACAATCATAACTTTATATTAACCTGGCATTTGATTTATGATCAAGATTCAGATGATGATGATTAATGTAAAACCTCTTTAATCTGCAAAAAAAATGAAACCCAGAATCTTAAATGAAGAATTAGCTCAGATTTGTAAAAAACAAATCTTAACTTGAGATCAAGTAACAAGGATCAATCAAATAAAAATTGATCCTTTTTCCCCAAATTGAAGATCCAGGGAAAAAAATAAAAAAGAAACCCCGAATTTTTTTAATTCAATTTGCTTCTCTTACCTAATAAGCGATCTCACGAAATCGCGGGGTATCAAATCAGAGCTCTCTTTAAATTTTCCAGATTTAGGTAAAGAATATAAAAAACAATTTTTTCTATTTCTCTCAAACCAAAAACGTCGCTCTCAGATTATTATAAAGTCAAATACAATATTAATATACGTATACAGTGTTCCTCGTAGCGTAGCTTGGAGAAAGAAGACGAAGCGTCGTTTTCAGATTTAAACATTAATGTAGAGAAGGAGAAGAAGAAAAAATTTGGTTTATGTTCGCCGTCATTTTTATAGCTGCTTTAAGTGGAGAATAAATAAAACCGGAATAAACCGGAGATTTTATCAGTCAAGTTTTGTGTTTTTAAGTCAATGCTTTGGGATTGGAGTTATTAATGTTACGGGTAAGTGGTCAAAGTAAAAGGTTAATTAACTTCTATTAACGGCAAGATTAAACGTCCGTTTGGTTGGTGTAACGGTACGCCGGTAGTTACGGTCCGCGTAGGCGCTAAGCTAAACTAACTATAATTTTCTTAACTGTATTGGTTATGAATTTTTTTCTTTTTAAATTTTAATACTAATAAATTTGATGTGGGTCCACCGACAGAATAGTTTTTGCCACGTGATATCCATTAGGAGACTGACACATGGCATCTACCGACGATGATTCCATACGTAAAATAAGGAAGTGCCACGTAACTAATTTTAGGTCCAAAAGAAAAGGGACAGGTAGAGTGGTAGACCATGTGAGTTCATCAAATCATGGCCTTGCATATGACACAATTAAAAAATAATAATAATAATAATTTGGTCATCACAATATGATTTTTTTAATTTAATATTTTAAACACAAGTCTTGAAAATTATACAAAATTGTCTGCGCATCATATTGCCCATGACGGTGATTAAAACAGAATAATATTCAAAAACAAAAATGTATTACTCATTTTAATCTTTGACTACAATGTAACCAAAACATAAATAGTAGAATCAAGACAAGCTCCAATGCAATGCTTAAACCAAAAGATAGATGTTGTTTCTCAGTACTTAATTGGTGCAAGAACATCGAGCTGTGATCCAAGTTTCTCCTCTGCAACCTTCTCAGCCTTAGTCCTGAGCTTGATGAGTTGCTTCTTACGCTCATACACAGCTTGTGACCTCTCCTTTCTTTTAACTTCAAGCTCCTGTAAAAACCAAAGGCCAATTCTCAATTTCTTCCTCATAAGCCATAAATAAACTGATTATACAAATAACAAGATCCTCTGTTCAACATTGGACCATCGTTAATGGGGTTGTACATAAAGAACTTAGCATTCAAACAATGACAGAGATGTGTTAAAAATGAAATTGCCAGATCAAAACTACCCTCTTAACTATAATATCTGGAATCTCATTTTATGATCAATTCAGCACAAGTTTTGCTTTTTTCAAAAGGGTACTTCAAATAAACTTATCATCAACATTTGTTTCGAAGAAATGAACAAAAGAAACATTACCTTAATGGTATCGTAATGGTTCCAGCCAACCTCAGTAGACAAACGTCCCAACAAACAATACTTATGACCAGCCTGAAGCCTCAAAACCCTAAACAAAAACAAAAGAAACGAATAAAAATCAGTAAATAGCTAAAACAATTATCAAATTATATAAGAGAAAACAGAGTTACAAAAATTACTTACTTGAGAGCATCAGGAATGACCATTCTCTTAACCTTATCATAAGGAGGTGGGACTCCTTCAAATACCTTTAACCTAGCAAGAGCCGCTGCTCCACGCTTAGTCTTATGTGGAATCATCCTATAACACCAACACACACACAACATTATCTATATAACATTCTTCACTTACAAAACAATTGCATCTATATCATCTTTAATAATGAAAATTTTCTTCATACTTATACAAACTCTAATGAGCTACATTGTAATTATAATTTATTCAAAAAAATTCACGACATTTACTGATGTTAACAGTCATAAACCATAAGAGCAAATCATAATCTAGTTTAGATCTAATTTTTGTTACTACAGAATGAAATTAAAGAGGAATTTAGGGTTACGAACCCACGAACAGTACGCCAGAAGATCTTAGAGGGAGCACGGAAGTGAATAGGACCATGAGAAGGTTTAGTGTTCATACGTTTCCTAAGGAACCTCATGTACTTCATCTTCTGACGAACTAAGCCACCTGATAGACAAATCTCTTCGCATCTAACCACCACAACTTTTTGACCATTGAGCAATTCCTTAGCTATGATTGAAGCAAGACGACCTAACATGTGGTGATGTGCATCAACCACAACACGCTTCGCACAAATTCCTGAACCAGACACCATCTTCTCTACGACGAGATGATCCTCTCTCTGCTTCCGCCCCTTTTCGAAGAAAGAGTGAACTTCTTTAATGGTGGATTTTATATGTATGAGGTTGAAATTAGGGTTAGGGTTTCTCTGAGATAGATTCATGGGCCTTCTATATATTGGGCCTTGGCTCAATAAATCATCATAGATGAAACTAGAGAAACCTTATTATAAATTGGGATTATAAGATTTAAAATCATGGGCTATTTATATATTGGGTCTTCGGTGTTATAATATAGGCCCAATAAAATATTTGAGATGAAATAAAACTTTTTTTTTGTCTGGTTTCGTCTTCACAGGATCAGATCATCAATGAATATAGCTGGGAGGATTCGACGAAGTTTTTTAACAGAGAAGAAGAAACTTGTAAATGGAAATAGCTCTGTGAATGGATCTAGTAGAAATGAAGATGCTTTGATGGGAGTGACTGATGAATTGATCGTTCATGTTAGATCTTTTACAATTGATACATTTAAGAACTTCTCTCTTGATCCATCTGTTGAAGATGAAGATAATAATGGAATGAGCTCTTCTCCAGATAACTTATCTGATTGGCAGGAGAAACACGCTCTTCTAGTTTTATCGAAATCCAAGGTTTTTTTCTTTCAATTTTTGGTGAATTGAATTGGTAGTGGTAGAGATTTGAAATTATGAAGCCTTTGATTTAGATTCAAATCAGAGTTTATATGTTGAAATCTTATAGACAAATCTGATCTCATCTTGATTAGGTTGTATAATCTGCTGAGACTTATGTCAAACTTGCTCCTCATGTTCAATGTTCTCTTCTTAAATAGCTCATGTTTAATAGTTGAAGCTGATTCTGTTATACTGTTTATTAAATTGGATTTGGTTGATTAGGAACATTGAGTTGAATCTTGAAAACTGGTTTAGACAAGATTGGTTTGGTTTTACAGGAACTGTCACAGTTGAGATTCAAGTTATGTCCGCGTCTATTAAAGGAACATGAGTTTTGGAGGATATACTTCAAGCTTGTGAGGAAGCTTGTGGCAAAGTAAGTAGTTTCAAGTTTCGTCTATGATGGTTTTATGTGAAATGCTAAAATGTATCTTGATGTGTCTGATTTGTATATGATTTAACCTTCATAGTGTTTACCTTGATGTTTTTTTGGGGAATTACTTTGTAGATATGAGTTGGTAGCGATCGAACAGGCTCAAATCAAGAAGATGGCTATGGAAGACAGTGAAACTTGTAAAACCAAGGGTGTATATGAAGTTGAAATGTCAGAAACAAAGCAAAGGTTGACTACAGAAACCTAAAACTCCATGAAGCTTGTGTGTTGAAGTTTTAGGAGAAAACATGACATGTATTTGTAATATTACAGACTACGAAGTATCCTTTGACTTGCTTTTCATAGTGTTGCTAACAAGGTAACCAAACGAGAATGCTGAATCATTAGGGTTTAAGCAGTGCTTGATTGTTAAATATTATTCATGTGTGTTTAAAAGGCGACAAATCAAGCAGGTGTAAATGATCAACATGATACACTCACTAGTCTTAAAACGAAATCATAATTTAAAGTTTTGATTCATCCGATGAGCAAAAAGATCCACGAACCAAGAAACCTAATCTTTAACATGAAAGATGCTTAACTTTGACTTTTGTAAGAAAATTTACAGAAAGCGAGACAGTGAGTGAAGTATCAATAAAGAAGAGAGATGAAAAAAATCTAATCTAACCATTTTTACAGCAACCTGAGGAATTGTGTATAATCTCTCAGACTCTCACCCACTTGTAATAATGAGAGTACAATTTGAGTAAACAAGATCATGTGACTAAGGTTTGTGGTCAGACAAAGTTCACTACTTTTGCAACTTCGAATCCAAAGTTTTCTGAGTTAAGTAAACTTGTCAATGAATGTGAAATTAGACTTTTATTTTCTTGCCAATGATAAAGATGAAACATTACATTATTACTGACTAACAAGTTATACACCACACCAGTCCTAAAACCCCCATTAGTACAGTTAGTCTGTGTCTAATTTCATCGCCTCTGCTCTCTCAACATAGATGTTACAACTTTACATGTTAACAAGGCTTCACTTTGACCCATTCGTAACGCCCTGGTAATGGTTTCTCCGACACTATGTCAAAGTTGTACCTACAAACATTAGACCAAACTCTTAACCTCAAAGACTTGATAAAGAAGAAGAATCAAGAAACTAAAAAATGTCTTTTTTTACTTGTCAATGAAGAATCTGTGTTGTTGCTGTTCTGCGTAAGCAAAGAAGTCTTCAATCTCACTAGACGAAGGAACAACACTTTGTGTTATAGCTTTTGAGTCTCTTATTAACTCACTACTACACGGCGTCGTTTTTCTCCTCCTCCTAAACAAATCCAAACCTTAGTACATATCTCTCTCTGAATCATAAAGCTGAGATTTTTTTAGATGAAAACAGAGTAAAAGAGTTTACCTATTTCCTGCTTCAAAGTCTAAAGCTTTCACTCCAAAATTACAATCTTTTTCTGCCTCCGTCACTATAACCGTTGTCTCCGGCTCAGATTTCTTCGCCAGAGTGGATTTAACCCTAGGGTTTCGTCTCGTTTTACATTCATTGACACACTGTTGCTGCTGCAGCTGTTTACTAGAATCGGAGATTAATGAAAGCTTTACGAGACGGCGGCTTCGGAGCTGGAGGTAGTGAAATGAGTCTGAGTCGGAATGAGAACGGAGACGGTGGAGAGCGAGGTTTTTGGAAGCTCTGGTACGGGAACTGATAGTGTTGTTTGGGTGAGAGATATCATTAGCGGAAATATCTCGGGCGATTTTTGACTTC